>CM036241.1:1715254-1839462 GCA_020698575.1 Bostrychus sinensis | reverse complement strand
CAGACCACAGGGATCCTGTCGTTGTCTGTCTCTCTACCCTGAATCCATCGCCTGGTTTAAAAACATTCTCCATGATCCTCTTCCTCGTCTGAGTCCACTGTTTCAGCGTAAAAGTCTGACATTTGTAAAATCTAAAACAGTGTTGGAACGATGACTTTCAGACGACACCTTTGTGGTATTGAAAGAAAAGTTAGGATACTACTGGCATCAAAAAAATGATTTTATTCAATACCAAGTTATAACTAGTGGGACCTTGAATGTTCCTTTGCATGAATCAAATAATTAACAGAGACGAAAACAAGGGAAAAAACAAACTTGCTCACATTCATAAAGCAGCCATGAAACTAATTGGACTAAAAGACTGATCCCTTACAGACAAAGACCTCCTCTGACCCTGAACACAAACTTCTTAGCGACGACCAACTGCTGCCACAGAGGAAAACTAATACACTCAAGTTGTCATTTGTTCCAGTGTCTATTAAGCTGCACTGTACCTTGCACAGCACATTAGCACTTGACTATGTTTGCACTTTTCATAATTACTACTTTATATTGCTGCTTTTTAACTTATGTTGTTCATTGTTTTTAGTCATCGTCTTGTCAGTGTTATTGCCTTAATAGCTATTGTTTATTGCAACAGGGCACTTTCTTTCTTTTCTGGAACAAAAAAGTTTATTCAATTCAAGAATAAATCATACACACTACTGGTTTGAACTCACAGCTGCTCCAAAAATGTGTCTTTTATTGAATATTATTGTGTTTTATGAATGTGGAAGAAGAATGAGCTCACCATAGGAATCAGAAAAAGTATCAAAAACCAGGTATTGTTTAAGAAAATCTGAAGGATACACAGCCCATTAAATAAGACCCTGACCCTATACTAATGTAACAGTAAAGTTTTAGACAGTACAGCTACTTCATATCAACGTCTTTCTACCACTGCTTGGTCAAAACTTTGTCCTCGGTCCTCCCTCTTGTCCGTGAGTAGAAGCGCTGTGCGAGTGTTGCCCCAGAGCCACCGTACGTTTGCACAAAGCCGGGCTCTGTGCGTCCGTCCCGGGCCAAAACAACTCGTGGATCAGCCCCGAGCCAGAAACGCAACGCAAAAAACAAACGACACACTGGGAACGCACAGGGAGTACTCACCAACAGAGTGTTTTATTAAAGAAATGAATTTAATAAAGCCATTTGTTTTAGTAATTCTTATTAAAATAAATGATTAGACTGTGACAGAGAGAAGAGTTAAAGATGAGTTAAGTCCATCTCAGTCAGACTCTGTGCAGGTAGAGCTTAGGGAGAAATCACATCATTTTTTGCCATTTTGAGCTTTTCAGGCTGAGATAAAGAGATTTTGGATGTTTCCTATGGGGTCCTTCAGTCACATGGGGCCTGGACATGAGCCTGATCAAAAATCAGCAGAAAAAAGCAAAAGTCAGCACTGAAGATAAAAAAACGTTGGAACGGTGGCTTCACAAAGACACAGTGTCACACCTGAGTCCCGCAGAGCTGCAGTGGGCATAGACTGGGTACAGGAGGGGTACAAGGGGGGTACAGGAGGGGTACAGGAGGGGTACAGGAGGGGTACAGGCGGGGTACAGGCGGGGTACAGGAGGGGTACAGAGGGGGACAGGAGGGGTACAGAGGGGGACAGGAGGGGTACAGAGGGGGACAGGAGGGGTACAGGAGGGGTACAGGAGGGGTACAGGCGGGGTACAGGAGGGGTACAGAGGGGTACAGGCGGGGTACAGGAGGGGTACAGAGGGGTACAGGCGGGGTACAGGAGGGGTACAGGAGGGGTACAGGCGGGGTACAGGAGGGGTACAGGAGGGGTACAGGAGGGGTACAGAGGGGGACAGGAGGGGTACAGGAGGGGTACAGGAGGGGTACAGGCGGGGTACAGGAGGGGTACAGGAGGGGTACAGGAGGGGTACAGAGGGGTACAGAGGGGTACAGAGGGGTACAGGAGGGGTACAGGAGGGGTACAGAGGGGGACAGAGGGGGACAGGAGGGGTACAGAGAGAGGGGCCCCAACCACCTGGACACATACACACAGCAGATGGGCCCCCAGCGGAGCAGCAGCTGAGGAATCTACTCAGGTCTGTGGCTACAGGCTCTGAGGGATCAGACAAAACTGCTTTCAGTTAAAATGGACTCATGATGACCACACCTAACAACAACAATAATAATAATAATAATAATAATAATGTCTAGGTATTTTTTAAGTGTTTTGAAACAGTGTTAGGACTGGGGACTGGACAGAGCATAAAATAAAATATTGCTATTTAGCACAGCTGTTAGCAACATGAAGCTAACAGGTTTCTGAGCTGATGCTTGGTAGTGATGGAGGTTTAAGGCTGAAATGATCAGAACGAGTCCGGTGACGGTGTCTGGGCTTTAGAAATGCGCAGGAGCACTTCCTGGTTTCATGTGTCTATGTAGAGCCGTGAGACCGAGCGTTTTCAGCTCTGGAGAAGGGCAGCGCCTCAGCATACAGGATTACTCAAACAGAATACTACTGCAGCTCTGTTTCTGAGGAGGAGAGCACATTAGAACAGGGTTAAAGACAGGAAAAGGCCTTTAGCAGAACAGGGAGTTTAACTTTTGTCACAGACTTAGTTCACCACAGTTTTGTGGCACTGCGACAGATTAAAGCTAATAATCTTTACAGATAAAATATAAGGCTCCTGCACAAGCGTAAGATGGACAGGTTCTTAACTAAAAATATGTCTAAACAGTAGGGCAGCACAATTAATCGAAATCTCAATTTTAATTGTCGCAATTAGCAAATCACAAAGGCTGCAATTATTTAGGTGATATAACGTCCTCTGCAGAGAACAAAATATCCCGTCCCCACTGAATCTTATTCTGTATACATCTCTCTACAAACATGAGCTGAAGGTGATTCCTTAGATCAGCTCAGCAGTGAATATTTCAGTTTTGTCTTAAGTGTCATTGCTCCATCAAACGCTTAAAATGTGAACTGAACATTGATTTTACTAAATATATCGCAAATCTACAGTATTTTCCAGACAATAAGTCACTTTTTTCCATCGTCTGGCTCGGGGTGTGACGTATACTCAGGTGTGACTTATATATTAAAATATTTCAGGTGTTGGTTAGAGGGCGCTCTAGGCTTGTGTACCAGCATCTGCTGCACCTGTACCACTGACAATTTAAAATGTAAACATTACCAACAACAACTTAGGCTATAAAGACAACTGAGAAAGAGCGGAATAATGTGAAATGGAACTGATGCTGAGTCTGACGACAGCCACGCAGAGGAGGAAGCGGCGCTTCGTCTACCTCCGGAGTTGGCGGAGTTGTTCAGAAGCGACACCGAGGATGAAGAATTTAAAGGATTTAGCGATTAGGAGTGAGATGGTGAGTTTGGTGAACTTGTTATATTATGTTCTTTATGCTATAGTTATGTGAATAACTGTTAATATATTACGTTAACATACGAGACACCTGTTCAGTTCGTTGTTTATGCTTCATGAAGCTGAATAACCATCAATGTGTTACGTTAGCATAGCGCACACCTATTCAGCTGTTGTTCTCTATTCTATTATTACTATAACTCGCCTTTCAACATGAAATGTCTGTTCTTGGTGTCAGATTTTGTAAAATAAATTTCCCACAAAAAATGCGACTAATATACTTTTTTTTCTTCTTCATTATGCATTTTTTGGCTTGTGCGACTCCAGAGTGACTTATAGTAATAGTTACTTCTAGTAATCACAAGCGCAATATCAGCCAGAAAAATCACATTCAGATTTTTCTTTTTTTTTTTTAATCGCTCGACCCTGCTAAACAGAAAAGGTTTCATGTCGTGTGGTTCCATCGGCTGCTTTTAAATCCACTCCAGAGCTTTAGAAAAGAGGATGAAACTGTGAGAAACGTTGGCTCACTCACAGAGGAACCGAGCTCATGACGCCGTCCAACTCAGACGCTCCATCGTTACCGTCTCTGCCGCGGCGTACGCTCAGTGTGCGCTCCGTCCTTGACCACAGCGCAGTCCGGCAGTGACCGAGGAATTCGTTCATCGCTCCTCAGACGCCTCTTCTGTCTCCTCTCGGGGTTTTCCTCTCTGCTCCGTCTCCATCAGCTGTCTCTGTCCTCATTAGCGAGCGTCCCCCTGCGTCTCTGTAACGCTCAGGGACTTCATTAAAGATTTAAAACATGTTTGTATCCAGCGACCGTTACTGCGGAGACGTCAGGAGCTCGCTTTTGGCAGATGAGTCAGCTTTTCCAGCCAAGATTTTTATTCCCTTTCTCCTTCGTAGCTGCTTTAGACAGAGCTAGAACAGACACTTTCTCTGTTTTATCAGCGGCATTCAGTGCTGACAAGAGCTGTAGACCGACCATGAGCTGGAGAATAAAGGCTAGCAGCTAAAGGAAGTGGTACTCGTATACTTAAAATTTTGATTTAGTTTTATTCCTGTTTTAGTCCTACTTAGTGCTGGTTTAGACCTGGCTTATAGTCTGGGTTTGGTCCTGGTTTAGCCCTGGTTAAGGCCAAGTTTAGCCTTGGTTTAGTCCTGATTTAGTCTTCATTAGGACCTGATTTATGCATGATTTAGTCTTGGTTTAGTCTGGGTTTAGCCCTGGTTTATCTAGGGTTTAGGCCTGGTTTAGTCCTTTTTAGTCCTGTTTAGCCCTGGTTTAGAACTGGTTTGGACCTGGTTTAGACCTGATGTAGTCCTAGTTTAGATGTGTGTTATAGTCTGGGTTTGGTCTTAGTTTAGTCCTGGTTTACACTTGGTTTAGCCCTCGTTTAAGCCAAGTTCAGCCCTTGTTTGGTCCTAGTTTAGCCTTGGTTTAGTACTGGTTTAGATGAGGCTTAGTCCTGGTTTAGTCTTTGTGAGGACCTGATTTAGGCCTGATTTATTCTTGGTTTAGTCTGAGTTTAGCCCTGGTTTAGCTAGGGTTTAGGCCTGGTTTAGTCCTGTTTAGCCCTGGTTTAGAAGTGGTTTGGACCTGGTTTAGACCTGATGTAGTCCTAGTTTAGAGGGGTATTATAGTCTGGGTTTGATCCTAGTTTAGTCCTGGTTTAGACTCAGTTTAGTCCTGGTTTAGACTCAGTTTAGTCCTGGTTTAGACTCAGTTTAGCCCTTGTTTAGTCCTAGTTTAGCCTTGGTTTAGTACTAATTAAGATGAGTTTTAGTCTTTTCCACACCGGCTTGACTCCTGTTTGCTACTCCGAACACACTCCCAGTCTCTCCTCGGCCTCGGCACAGCACACATCATTATGCAGCTCGTGAACAGCACAAACATACGGCGCATACACAAACACGCAGAGCACACACAAACACGCGGAGCACACACAAACACGCAGAGCACACACACAAACACGCAGAGCACCACAAACACGCAGAGCACACACACAAACACGCAGAGCACACACACAAACACGCAGAGCACACACACAAACACGCAGAGCACACACACAAACACGCAGAGCACACACACAAACACGCAGTGCACCACAAACACGCGGAGCACACACAAACACGCAGTGCACCACAAACACGCGGAGCACACACAAACACGCAGAGCACACACAAACACGCAGAGCACACACAAACACGCAGAGCACACACACAAACACGCAGAGCACACACACAAACACGCAGAGCACACACACAAACACGCAGTGCACCACAAACACGCGGAGCACACGCAAACACGCAGTGCACCACAAACACACAGAGCACACACAAACACGCAGAGCACACACTAACACACGGAGCACACACAAACACGCAGAGCACACGCAAACACGCAGAGCACACACAAACACGCAGAGCACACACAAACACGCAGAGCACACACAAACACGCGGAGCACACACAAACACACAGAGCACACACAAACACGCAGTGCACCACAAACACGCGGAGCACACACAAACACGCAGAGCACACACAAACACACAGAGCACACACAAACACGCAGAGCACACACAAACACGCAGAGCACCACAAACACACAGAGCACACACAAACACGCAGTGCACCACAAACACGCAGAGCACACACAAACACACAGCGCACACACAAACACACAGAGCACACACAAACACGCAGAGCACACACAAACACGCAGAGCACACACAAACACACAGAGCACACACTAACACACAGAGCACACACAAACACACGGAGCACACACAAACACACAGAGCACACACAAACACGCAGAACACCACAAACATGCAGAGCACACACACAAACACGCAGAGCACCACAAACACACAGAGCACACACAAACACGCAGAACACCACAAACACACAGAGCACACACAAACACGCAGAGCACACACTAACACACGGAGCACATACAAACACGCAGAGCACACGCAAACACGCAGAGCACACACAAACACGCAGAGCACACACAAACACACGGAGCACACACAAACACGCAGAGCACACACAAACACACAGAGCACACACAAACACGCAGAGCATTCACAAACACGCAGAGTACACACAAACACACAGAGCACCACAAACACACAGAGCACACACAAACACACAGAGCACACACAAACACACAGAGCACACACAAACACGCAGAGCACCACAAACACACAGAGCACACACAAACACACAGAGCACACACAAACACGCAGAGCACACACAAACGGCGACTGATTACAGATTCATGATCCTGAGTGGGTGACAGGTTCTGAGCAGAGAATTGTAATGAGGTTTACAGACTCGGCTGGGTCTGTCCCGCACATGCGTCCGCACATACGAACACGGGATTACACACACGGCTAATACTGTGGCCAAACACACAGAGCAGGGGCCCCGCAGGAGAAAGGAGCCCATGATAAAACACAATGAGTCTAAGTTAGAGCGGTCTTTGCACACATACTGGCCTTAAAACAGCATTATGGATTCAGTTATGGTTATGTGCACCTGCTATTTCTGAAAATGCATAATGTAAAAATAATGATCTACTGCAGCCATTCCTAAAGTCAAGAGGGTCGTGGCCCCTTAAATGTCTGAAAATCCCACACAAACCCAACAATAAAAATTCACTCTATTCAAAAGACAATGTTTTTCTCCATAGATTTTAATAAAATGTTACAAAAACTCACCATTGGCTAAAAGTTTTAAAGTAATATGTTTAAACAAGTATATAACTGTACTTCATTTCAGACTCAGTTTCTTTTGATTTACTTAATGTTGACAAGCTCTGGGGGCCCCCCCAGCACCCCCCCAGTAGGCCCCGGACCCCACTTTGGGACCCACTAGTATACTGTATAGAAATAAACCTAATTCTCATAATAAAAGTCATAATTCTTCAACCAAATACATTTAAACCACATCCAGAGCTTGTGCAGAGTAAGCTTTTGGCTTTGTATTGGTACTGCTGTTTGTAAAAAGCCAACTACAGAGGAGTTAGGAAAATGACTTGAATAAAAGTTCACGTAATGCATCCACACAGTAACTCGAGCATAGATCTAACAAAGTACCATACAGCAGTAAGTAAATTTTACCTTAATCAAAATATAAATGTACAGAGTTATCTTTATCCTAATAATAGTGATATTTATATAAATGCAAATCAAAGCAGCGATCCTCACTGCTGTACAAAGGTAAAACGCAGTAACTGCATATTTTGTCAAAATTGAGTTAAGAGTGAAAACAGGCTTCATATCATTTGTTTTATTTAGAGACAATGGTTTATGGCTCAAATGTGTCCCATTTTAGAGAAATCCTGTTGTTAAATTTGCAGTAACTACAGATTTCACAGTAAAACAAAGGTAAAGTGCAGTAACTGCAGCTCAGAAAGTTGTGACTGATGATTTCTAACACGGTTACTGAACTTTTCCTTTGTTTTACTGAGAGATTACTGCAGTTACTGCAAAATGTTGAAATAAATGTTCAAACTCTGACATGAAACTCAGGCACAAAACTTTGACACTTCCTTTGTAAACACACACACTAATATACTTTATTATTTTGACTGTCAGTGCTCAATAAATATGATTTTCAGAACACCCATATAAAGTACTTTAATTCCACATTTAGGAGGTCAAAGGTCAAATCAGTGGTGATGGTTGTGGTTGATAAAATACAATTTATGAGAAGGTATTACAGTAATACACTGCCATGAATGTACCTGCGACAAACTCAGAGGGACAACAAAACTTTAAAGCCATTTTCCTCAGTTCCATTGTTACTTGCTCAGTTTCATTGATACTGGTTTTCCTTTGCAGGGCAGTACAGCCACACAACTACATCCAGATATTAGTTTAGTTTTCAGTTTGTAGGATGTCTCTCAGATGGAGCAGGAGCCAGCGTTCCTGCAGACGTTAAACACTATTTTCTTACAAAATATCCTCAAGGAAAGTTTACAAATGTTAAAGCTAATCATTAATATCACTGACAGTTCCTTGACCTCGCTGTATTTATCCTACCACACCAGAAAATCGGCACAGTACCAGGTGAAGTTTTGTCTGCCCCCATCTTTATGAAATCCTACATCAGGCCTGTAGAGTGTTGTGACATCAACTGAAACCCAGCATTAGCCTGACACTCACAGCAAGTTCGCCTACGCACAAAGCCAGGATTCTAAACAAGTAATTTTAACCATGTTCAAAATATTGTGCAAAGCGAGCTGTTAGCATAATATATTTATAATACTGCAGTTTCTCTAAGTGGAATTCAAAACAGGCAAAAACTAGATGCTAACCTGGGCTTTTTCCACAATTTAAAACGAAATTAGCACAAAGCCAGAATCCAAACCGGCCAACCACACTCAACGCCAGAAAACCCAACGCTCTCAGAGATAAAACCCAGCTGTGTGAGTCCTACCTTCTTGAGTTTTCCGTTCCTGGTCCCGACGAAGGCGACAGTATTCCCGCGGTAGTCGTACGCAGCCACGGAGGTCATGCCGTCGTCTTTATCCAGGAACAGAGGCGTCCCCTCGATGGTGCTGGTGCCCCCCAGAGGCTGGTTAAAGTCCTGACCGCAGAAGTTATCGTCGATCTGTAAGGGCTGCAGCACACAGAGGAGAATAAATCAGACCACAGGGAAACAAAATGAAGAATTAAACTGGTAATAGTTTTATCTGTGACTCTGTAATATTGATCTTGTACTTTCTTCTGCAGCTGTTCTCACTGCAGTGTGTTTTTTCTTATACTTGGTTAAAAATATTTCTAACAGCCTAAACGCTCAGGTCAGAAGTCTCAGAGTAGAGGTAGATCGTACATAGGCACTGAAAGTCTACTGTAGAGGTTGTTTTCACTGCTGTGCCTATTAAAGTAAATAATAATAATAATAATAATAATAATAATATGCTTTTCTTCGTACTCAAAGTCTCTTTACAGTTAGTTCCATTGTTCCTTCAGTCCTCAGTCACACTCTGTTGGTGGTGAGCCACTTCTGTACTAGCACTGCAGGATATGGAGAAAACATGCGATATTCGATAACTATGTTGAAAATTGCGATAACGATATTACTGCAGCATTTGAAAATAGAGCCTACTTTTCGAACATAGTAAGTTAAATTCTCTACATCTCACAAAAATGTAAGTTCCTGTATTTACAAGTCAAAACAGCCACAAAATCAAACTTAACACAGACTAAACCAGGACTGTTTAAACATTTTTATTATTTTATTTTTTATTTAGATTCTTGCGATACAGATATTGTGTTTGCTGATATTGCGATAACGATAATTTTGCGATATATTGTGCAGCCCTATTCTGTACCACAGAAAGTTCAGATGGCTGCCATTCTGCGCCAACAGCCTCTCCTGCCACCAAACACTGCCACACTGACACATTCATACAGACAAGCTGGGTGGCGTGTCTTGCCCAAGGACACAACAGCAGCATGAACTGGGAAGAGTGGAATTTGAACCACCAACCTTCCAGTTACAGGACGACCAGCCTACCTCCTGAAACACTGTCACTGGAAAATCAGGTTTACACGTTTTCCTTTTAGACTCGACATACACAAAAGTAAAACAAAAATAAATACTTTTCTCTAAGTCACTGATGAGGGACAGGACGTTTAAGACACAAACTTGTTCCTGGGACTATTCCTCTCGAGTAACTTTCTAGCTCTGGACAGTAATTGCCAGTTGCTCATTGCTCCACTCAACTTAAACCTCTGCCTGAATCTCCTGATGTTGCTCGCTTTGATTAAGGCTGCACAATATATCGCAAAATTATCGTTATCGCAATATCAGCAAACGCAATATCTGTATGGCAAGAATCTAAATATATCACAATAACGCTGTGGTCTTCCATCTGACAGAGATTTACACTGAAGAATCATTTTCCACCAGAGCCTTAAAAGAACATGTGTTGTGACTAAATAAAAATGTTTAAAAAGTCCAGTTTTAGTGGTAATTTAATTAATTTAGCCACAGCTTAGCCTTGTTTTATTCCTGGTTTAGTCTGTGTTAAGTTTTGATTTTGTTGTTTTGACTTGTAAATACAGGAACTTACATTTTTGTGAAATGTAGTGAATTTAACTTACTATGTTCGAAAAGTAGGCTCTATTTTCAAATATCGCATTAATATCGTTATTGCAATTTTCAACATAGTTATCAAATATCGCATGTTTTCTCCATATGCTGCAGTGCTAGCTTTGATCACATCGCTCTCCTGATTTTAATGTATTAATTAGCTTCTACACTCCTTTTTTTCAGTTCTACTCTAGTTCTACTTGACCTATGCCTGCCAATAGTGAAACAGTTAAAGACAAACTAAGTAAAAAGAAAAGATGTGATGATGATTATGCATAAATGCCATTACAAAGGAATTCTTCACGTCTCTCCTGTTTCCTTTCTCCACATAAAGTTTAGTGTCCCCTGATTCATGTTCTGTTGGTTTCATTTCCAGAGTAACTTCTCAAGTCCCAAACTGAATTATTTCAGTTTTTCAGACTTCTCTCTTCAGACAAACTCCCAGCATGCACCGCTCTCTCAACAGTTCAAAGTGTTTCGGTCACGCTCGTGTCACGGCTGTGGACAATGTGACAGCGAGCGGGGCGTTCACCGTGTCACGAGGAGGTCCCTCTGGGCGAGCCACTGACCCGAAACACAAATTAACCAGCGTCACACGGCCACTCAGACGACCACAGCTCTGCCGGGACACAACCGGGACACAACCGGGACACAACCGGGACACAACCGGGACACAACCGGGACACAACCGGGACACAACCGGGACACAACCGGGACACAACCGAGAGAGAGTTGTGTTAGAGATGACAATGCTTATCTTCTAACTTGTGAAGTATGTGCATTGTTTTTTGATGACCACCTAAATGGTTTCACCCTGGTTTGTTCAGATGATCTTGTGTACTGCAGATCTTATGATCATCATTTGCATACGACTCTTAAATTCTTAAATTCTGACTTAAAATTACTTTCATTCAACCAGCAATTTTTTTTTTTTTTTTGCTGGAAATGACACAAGCTTCTCCCAAAAGATAATAAGACAATGTACAAGAGGTATCATTGTGAGAACAAAAAAAATTCTCAGCTTTTTTTTCACATTTGAACAAAAAGTGACATGTTGGTTGAATGAAAGTAACTTTAAGTCTGAATTTGCCAGAGGTATAAATAATTTCATATTGTTTGTAGGTTTACTGAGGAGATGGCAGGAAGGGCATAACCTGTCCACAACATTGTACACTGTCAGAGTTCGTTGCATTTCACCAGTTAAGTGTCAATATTTTGCAGTCTGTAAAATATTGACAGATTACCATCACTACAGTAATCTGACAGTGTTATATCTGTAACACTGACAGCACTACTGAGTGTTAGCCAGTGTTCATTTTTAGCACCTGTAAGAGTTAAAAAACACCAGCCGGGTGTTAAAAAAATATAACATTTCAAAAGTGTTAATTTTACACTAAAATAATTGGACACATATAGACACTTTTCTAGTGTTAAAATGAACACAGTGTTAAGTTAACGCTGGTGATTTTGCTGTGACGATGGAGAAAACACACAAACTCCACACAGAACAACCCCAGGCGGTCTGGGAATCAAACCCGGGACCTTCTTGCAGTGGAGCAACAGTGTCCTCACTGTCCTCTGGCTGCCTTACAGTGGCAGATCTTCTAATTCACTTTTAAGGTGGGGACTAAACGAGGTCTAAACTGGGCCTAAACCAGGACTAAACTGGGCCTAAACCAGGTCTAAACTGGGCCTAAACCAGGTCTAAACTGGGCCTAAACCAGGTCTAAACTGGGCCTAAACCAGAACAAAAGTAGGACTAAACCAGGGCTAAACTGGGCCTAAACCAGGACTAAACTGGGCCTAAACCAGGACTAAACTGAGCCTAAACCAGAACAAAAGTAGGACTAAACCAGGACTAAACTGAGCCTAAACCAGGTCTAAACTGAGCCTAAACCAGGTCTAAACTGAGCCTAAACCAGGTCTAAACTGAGCCTAAACCAGGTCTAAACTGGGCCTAAACCAGAACAAAAGTAGGACTAAACCAGGACTAAACTGGGCCTAAACTGGGCCAAACTGGGCCTAAACTGGGCCAAACCAGGACTAAACTGAGCCTAAACCAGAACAAAAGTAGGACTAAACCAGGACTAAACTGAGCCTAAACCAGGTCTAAACTGAGCCTAAACCAGGTCTAAACTGAGCCTAAACCAGGTCTAAACTGGGCCTAAACCAGAACAAAAGTAGGACTAAACCAGGACTAAACTGGGCCTAAACCAGGACTAAACTGAGTCTAAACCAGAACAAAAGTAGGACTAAACCAGGACTAAACTGAGCCTAAACCAGGTCTAAACTGAGCCTAAACCAGGTCTAAACTGAGCCTAAACCAGGTCTAAACTGGGCCTAAACCAGGTCTAAACTGGGCCTAAACCAGAACAAAAGCAGGACTAAACCAGGACTAAACTGGGCCTAAACCAGGTCTAAACTGGGCCTAAACCAGGTCTAAACTGGGCCTAAACCAGGTCTAAACTGAGCCTAAACCAGGACTAAACTGAGCCTAAACCAGAGCAAAAGCAGGACTAAACCAGGACTAAACTGGGCCTAAACCAGGACTAAACTGGGCCTAAACCAGGTCTAAACTGGGGCTAAACCAGAACAAAAGCAGGACTAAACCAGGACTAAACTGGGCCTAAACCAGGTCTAAACTGGGCCTAAACCAGAACAAAAGCAGGACTAAACCAGGACTAAACTGGGCCTAAACCAGGACTAAACTGGGCCTAATCCAGGTCTAAACTGGGCCTAAACCAGGACTAAACTGGGCCTAAACCAGGACTAAACTGGGCCTAAACCAGGTCTAAACTGGGCCTAAACCAGGTCTAAACTGGGCCTAAACCAGAACAAAAGTAGGACTAAACCAGGACTAAACTGGGCCTAAACCAGGTCTAAACTGGGCCTAAACCAGAACAAAAGCAGGACTAAACCAGGTCTAAACTGGGCCTAAACCAGAACCATGTAACTACCCCTGAACGAGAACATCCCTGGTTTGAGTACAAGTCCAGGCCTGGTCCTCTTCACCTCCTGCCCCTTGTTTACCTGAGTTTGACCTTTTATTTGTTTCGTAGCTGGGGCCATCAGGCGAACACAGAGGACTTCTTCTTATGTGTGCACAAAATAAATCAACATGTGCACAAAGACAAACGTCCCAGAGCACGAACAGAGCTAAAGAATACAACCCATTACCTGTGGACAACTTTCTTTTGTGGCGGTGACGGCTACAGGGCAGTTTCTCTGCGCAGAACAAAGGCCGCAGACAGGCAGGCAGCTCCGAGGAACATGTGGAGACTTGTAACGCTTTATGAACACACACGCCTTTCAAACCCCACATCCAGGTTTATTTCCTCGCAGACGGATTTGGCTACGAGCTACAGAAGAGTTCCCATCGTCTTCATGTGACACGGCACTGCAGGGCTGGGATTTTACACCGAGGAAGTCACAGGAAGGAAGTCAGGGTTAGGAGCAAATACAAGCACAGACTGGACACTTTATTAGGTACAGACTGGCTTTCTGTCATCTGGAACCAGTCCAAGGCTAAACCAGGTCTGAACCAGGTCTGAACCAGGACTAAACCAGGTCTGAACCAAGACAAGACCAGCAAAAAAACAGGACAAAATCAGGTCGGAACTAGTACTATACCAGGTCTAAATCATAGTAAAACCAGAACAAAACCAGGACTAAACTAAGAATAAACCAGGACAAAGCAGGACTAAACAAAACCAGACCAAAACCAGGTCTAAACCAGGTCTAAAACAAGACAAGATCAGGACAAAGTCTGGTCTTAACCAGGACTAAACCAGGACTAAACTAGGATTAAAAACCAGGACAAAACCAGGACTAAGCCAGGTCTAAACCAAGACAAGACCAGCAAAAAAACAGGATAAAATCAGATCGGAAGCAGTACTATACCAGGTCTAAATCATAGTAAAACCAGAACAAAACCAGGACTAAACTAAGACTAAACAGGGGCAAAATCTGGTCTTAACCAGGACTAAACTAGGATTAAAAACCAGGGCAAAACCAGGTCTAAACCAAGACAAACCCAGGTCTAAACCAGGACTAAGCCAGGCCAAAAAACTGATCTTAACATACACTAAACCAGGTTTAAACCAAGACAAAACTGGTACAAAACCAAGTCTAAACCAGGATCTAAACCAGGACTATAGGACTTATCCAAGACTAGCGCTAACTAAAGCAGAACTAAAACACCAGAGGCACCTGTCCCACAGTTTGAGAACCCCTGGTCCAGGATAGAGGGGCTGCAGCTCCGGAGCACGCCCTGGATTTGGAGCAGGAGAAAAGGCATTTCCCTCGAGGTCGGAAAGCATTTTAATAGCGGCTGCTGTTCTGATGTGGTTCGAGCAATTTAGGGCTGTAAAATATCCCTGTGTGGTTTACAGGATCTGCAGTTAGGAAAGAGGACTCCTGAGGCTCACACGAGGCTCCTGAGGTTTGTATTAAAGACTCCGCTCTGCAGGGATCGAAAGAGTTAAACAACAACCTTCACTGACACTGGCAAAGCTCTGGTCTGGTTCTTTGTGTAAACTGCACTGGCCTCGTGACATTAAAGGTCTCAAAAGTCTGCACAGCTAAATCATAATGTGGGAAAGCCAAAAATGTTATGTTTTAAAACAATGATTCTCAATTGGTGGGTGGAGTCCTTGAAGTGTGTCGTGGGCAGCGTATTTTAGGTAAGGTCAGTAGAGAGAAAATATAGTTAGAGTTCTGATATATTGTGTGAGACTTAGATTATGATGAGGCGAAGTTTGGAAGCATGGTTTGGTCCATAAATACTTTGTTTTGCAAGCCGTACAAAAGATTACTCAGAGGTACAAGCCATGCGCACTGTCAGATGATATCCAAGACGTAAGTGACCTAGAAAATGAGTGTATTTTGTGAAACTAGAAGAACTCAGCGCCAGAGAGCACAGATCTCCTCAAAGGTCTTACAGTTCCACTTTAACCCACAGGTTTTAGTCCCACAGTTGTCACTCTCAAATAGTGATTGTTGGATCAGAAAAACCTAATAAAACTGGCACTGTCTTAAAACGGTAGAGCATCACTTAAATATCCCTGGATTTAAACCAGGATCTGGAGCCACACCAGAAATTAACCATTTCTTTCTTGGCATATTACTGACCAGTAAGAGCAAAACATTATATCAGAAGCTGATAAATATGATATTCAATAACTATGTTGAAAATTGCGATAACGATATTATTGTGATATTTGAAAATAGAGCCTACTTTTGGAACATAGTAAGTTAAATTCACTACATTTCACAAAAATGTAAGTTCCTGTATTTACAAGTCAAAACAGCAACAAAATCAAAACACAGATTAAACCAGGAATAAAACAAGGCTAAGCTGTGACTAAATTAATTAAATTACCCCTAAAACTGGACTTTTTAAACATTTTTATTTAGTCACAACACATGTTCTTTTAAGGCTCTGGTGGAAAATGATTCTTCAGTGTAAATCTCTGTCAGATGGAAACCACAGCGTTATTGTGATATATTCAGATTATTGCGATACGGATATTGTCTTTGCTGATATTGAGATAACGATAATTTTGCGATATATTGTGCAGCCCTACTGGGTACACTTCAGATTTTTTTTTTATACCAGTGCCTGAGCGATACTTTTTCTGATCGTGAGCTAGTTCATCTTCTGCAATCATAAAACACAATAATATTGAATAAAAGACACATTTTTGGAGCAAAATTCTTAGCTGTGAGTTAAATCAGTAGTTTGTATGATTTATTGTTATTTATTTGATTCATGGAAGGGAACATTAAAGGTCCCACTAGGAATTGAAACTTGGTAATGAATAAAAATATTTTTTTCGATACCAGTAGTATTATAATTTTTCTTTCAATACCACAAAGGTAGAGGTGTAACAATATGTTTTTGCAACAATAAGATATGTATCAATTAGAAAAGTGTTTCGATACGATTCAAGAACAATATGATTCAACACCTTTGTATCAATAATCGATACAGCAACTTTTTGCCAAAAATCATAAAAGTTTACTCTCAAATGTAGCACCGTGGCCGGGGTTGGTTATGTCCAGCAGACAGAGAGTGAAGAAAAGTTGAATATAACATTTTATTTAATTAAAAACTCAAAACTTATCTCCAAAAAGCCATATCTGGTTTTATTTTAACATACAAATTTCTAATTTCGATATTTACAATATTATCAAGCGATACTTCCTGTGTATCGATATTCACTTCCTAGAAAATGATACGATTCGATACAAGTTCATGTGTATCGATGAAGTTGTATCATAGAGAAAAAAAAAATCTATCCATCGATACAGTTACTGTATCGTTACAGCCCTACACAAAGGTATCATTTAATGGTACCCAGCCCTAAACCAAGACTAACCCTCTTATAAACCCAAGATTAAAATAGCAATTTAATTTAATCCTAACTATGAAGGCTGACCAAACCTAAACTGGACCTAAACTAAAAAGACCAGGACTAACCTTCTGGTCAAAAAGGCCTACACAGAGAACTAAGTCTGGGATTAAACCAGGTCTAAACTCTTTAATCTCTAAAATCCCTGTCATGAGTAGCACCAGAAAGATCCTGTGTTCAAAACCACAGCCTCCTCTGAAAACCTGCAGCCTGTCACCTCTCGCCTCCTTCAGCGACGATAAAACAAACCTGGTCTGTGCACGAGAACATACACGGACTTTTACTGCAGGGAATTATGGGTAAAAAGGGTGAGAGAGCAAACACATGCATTCATTTAGTAAAGTGAATGACTGGGCAGCACAGGGGCCATAATTCTCCATAAAAACATGTTCAGGTGGAGATGATAACACTAAAATGTTTGTACTGAAGAAGAAAAACAAGAAAAATATGCAGAGGTGTTGAGGTTAGGTTCAAGTAGAGGCGTAGTCAGAAAGTTATCAAGACCAAGACCTGTCCAGACTTTTAGGAGCTGAGACCAAGAGACAAACACAAAATAAACAAAAGAACTGGAGCCTATCCCAGCAACTATGGGCCTGAGGCAGGGTACACCCTGGCCTGGACAGTGGTCAGCGAGTCCCAGGGCAGACACAGACACTCACTGACAAACAACCATTCACTCTCACATTTATACATTTATACATTCATACATTTATACATTTATACATTTATACATTTATACATTTATACTCTGGGACAGTTAAAGTCAAACAGAGACAGATATTTGTCAACACAAGTTGCAGAGAGTGTTACCTCATCTATGAGGATAAGTCTGCAAAAACAAAAACTCATGTTCAAGTAAGCGCCTAATACTACTGTACAGCAGTGGTTTACAATTGGGGTCCTGGGCCCCCTGGTGGTTGCCTGGAAGATCCAGACTGATATGTCTCTGTATTATTATACAGAGAAATATCAGTCTGGTCACCACGTCCTCCGCCGTGGTTGGATTAAAATCCCAAACGTACCGTGCATTTTGATTCGTTTATTTAAGTCACGTGTTCTTCGCGAGCAGCGTCTGCAACAAAAACAATCAAGATGGCGACTGAGGAGCCGAGTTTGTTTCTTTCAGCGATAAATTACGTTTTAAATGATCAAAAACATATTGAGTCATTAAAACCACAGCAGCTTGCAGCACTAGAAGCCTTTATTTAATTTTTTTTTTTTTTTCGCGTTGCTTACTTTCTTGTTGCTTTGTTAACGTCAGGTCCGCCATTTTCTGATTGGCTAACTCCGCTGTCAGTTTACTGGGGTTTGCTCCGCCCTAGAAATCGAATTGATTCTATGGCGACCAAATTTCCAGGCAACCCTGGTGGGCCATGAAGATACTGCAGTGGGCTGCCAGAGGTTGTCTACATTAAGTATATAAAAATAAATTGACAATAAAGTATTTAATTAAAAATATCACTCAAATAACCAATTTGTGGCTAGCAGCCTGTGTTTTTATATAATTCTTTGAAGGAAAAATTGACAGACTTTTGAATATAGTAAAGTTTCAATATTAGGGTTTGCGTGGGATTGTCAGACTTTTTAAAGGGGCCGCGATGTTCTTGACTTTGGGAAAGGCTGCTGTACTATAACATGCTGCTGGGGGCAACAGTGGTGCAAGAAAAATATTGTTTACAATGTTTTGTAAAGCAATACTAATGCCATGTTCATGATTCACCAGAATCTCATAAATTCCAACCTCTGACTCAGAAAAACGGCCTTGAACACGTCTCGGGTTAGGATTTTTGCACAGAAACTTCTGTGAAAGTGTTGAACTTAGAGTCACAGTCCACAGAGACTCACCCTTGGTGACGGGGGGCAGTGTGGTTACTCTCGGGGAAATAGTGGTTTTAAACATCATCACTTGTGTGCTAAATTGTACCCATCTGTATAATGAATGACATTATCCATGCTACAGCTCAGCAAATACATGGTATATAATTAATTTATCACTAAATGAATAAATCAGAACTAGAATTTCCATCCGTAGTCCCCACTCACTCACATTCACAGCGGCTTCCTGGTGTTCCCCAGCGGTCTCCCATCCAGGAACTGACCAGGCCCTACCCTGCTTAGCTTCTGAGGTCTGACGGGACGGACATCCACAAGGCGGGATGGCCTCATGAACGCAACATTAGTATCGATACTTTCTCCCAAAACTTCAATAATTTTGATTATTACCGTGGCATCAGGCATCGTAAATACTGTTCACAAATAAAGGTAAATAATTATCAGACTGACTTCAGAAACATGACTAGGTTTCTTATTATATAAATATTACAGTAACTGATCATTGTAACGGCACCAAAGTATCGTGATTTGGGGAATCTGGAGAGCAAGGGGAAATGAACGCATGAACTCTTAATTATCTGAACCTAAACTTATGTGCTGCCAAAATGACTTTTATGGCAGATCATGTGTTGTCTTTATTTCCTGAGAGTATAATGTGTGGACACAACCCTGCAGTGTTCCTGATCTCCTCCAGTGAGCAGCTCCTGAACCTAACACGTGTATGAATGTGTGTTTAAGCCTGGCCCCAAACACAGAGAGAGGAATTCTGGAGGAGGCCAGCTCATAAATTACCCACAATCCTCAGCGGGCAGCCCTGAACCTCATGGAGATATCGCAGGAGGATCTTCGAGGATTAACACAAGAGCAGCTGTGGATTTTTAACCTTCCCCAAGACTGAGGGCCACTTTATTAGGCACACCTGCTTTAATCGACCAATCACAGCGCAGCTCAGTAACATTTAGCCCTGAAACGAAGCTGCTGACGTCCAAACCAAGCATCAGGATGGAGAAGAAAGGGGATTTAAGGGACTCTAAGTGGCAGGGAATGGTCTGAGCGCTTCACAAACTGCTGATCTACTGAGATTTTCACACACAACTACTGTATCTCTAGAGTTTTTACAGAGAATGGACAAAAAAAGAAGAGAAAATATCCAGTGAGCGTCAGTTCTGTGGTGAATTGCTGAGGCCAGTCAGGTTCCAGACAACAGAACATCAACAGTATCTATAAAAAAAAACACCACAGGCTGCAGAAGAACCATCTCTGCACAAAACTTGAAAAGTATAAAATCTATATTTAGCATTTAAACTATAATTAAGCTGAAACATGTCATTAAAAGAGGACACAGATTCGCACTAACCCTGAATCTCTGAAGGCTAATTACCAGCATCAGAGCCTCATGGAAACACTGAACCAACAATGAGAAGCCATTAATGACATCCTCTGGGAGAAGAGTGTTTGTGGCTCACATTTATCATTCTCTTACATCTGAAGACTCCTCCTCCTCCTCCTCCTCCTCTGGTCTGTGTCGCTCAGAGTGCACCTCCGTCTGACCTGCTCCTCTGCATCCTCTTCTCTCACACCAACTAACTTCATCATAAACCTCTCTGGTCTTCCTCTAGGCCTCCAGCTCTAGCCTCAGCCTCATCCTTCTACCATAGACTCACTGTCTAGGGCTGCACAATATATCACAAAATTATTGTTATTGCAATATCAGCAAACACAATATCCATATCACAAGAATCTAAATACCATATTTTCCAGACTATAAGTCACACTTTTGTCCATCGTCTGGCTCGGGGTGTTACGTATACTCAGGTGTGACTTATATATTAAAATATTTCAGGTGTTGGTTAGAGGGCGCTCTAGGCTTGTGTACCAGCATCTGCTGCACCTGTACCACTGACAATTTAAAATGTAAACATTACCAACAACAACTTAGGCTATAAAGACAACTGAGAAAGAGCGGAATAATTGGAAATGGAACTGATGCTGAGTCTGACGACAGCCACGCAGAGGAGGAAGCGGCGCTTCGTCTACCTCCGGAGTGGGCGGAGTTGTTCAGAAGCGACACCGAGGATGAAGAATTTAAAGGATTTAGCGATTAGGAGTGAGATGGTGAGTTTGGTGAACTTGTTATATTATGTTCTTTATGCTATAGTTATGTGAATAACTGTTAATATATTACGTTAACATACGAGACACCTATTCAGTTCGTTGTTTATGCTTCATGTAGCTGAATAACCATCAATGTGTTACGTTAGCATAGCGCACACCTTTTCAGCTGTTGTTCTCTATTCTATTATTACTATAACTTGCCTTTCAACATGAAATGTCTGTTCTTGGTGTCACATTTTGTAAAATAAATTTACCCCAAAAAATGCGACTTATAGTCCAGTGCCACTTATATAAGTTTTTTTCTCCATTATGTATTTTTTGGCGAGTGCCACTTATACTCCGGAGCGACTTATAGTCCAGAAAACGGTATATCGAAAAAGTGATGAAAGAAACAAAAGTGTGTTGTGACTAAATAAAAATGTTTTAAAAGTTCAGTTTTAGTGGTAATTTCCTTAATTTAGTCACAATTTAGCCTTGTTTTAGTCCTGATTTAGTCTGTGTTAAGTTTTGATTTTGATGCTGTTTTGTGGACTTTAAAGTTTTGTTTTAAGTGAATTTACAAGAACTAAAATGGGTCTAAACTAGGACTAAACTAAATATTCAACATTATTATTGAATATCACATATCGCGCAGCCTATCACTGTCCCTCCTCTGTCCACTTGATGTGTTATGAACCGTTTCCTTCCCAGACTCCGTGTCCGTTTGCGGAGGACGACCCTGAATGATCAGTAACTCAGAGACGTCGGTCCAGGGCACTGCGTGAGTGAGTGAGGGAACTGGAGGCAGCCTCGAGGAGCTGGCAGCGGCTCACACAGCGACTCCCAGAGCTGTCAGCACATATTCAGACCACACTGACTCAACCGAGCGAAAAAACTACACACAGAACAGGAGAGAACAGACTGAGGAGAGGAGACGTGGAGGGAACTCAGGCTGGTGCTGTACAACGGGGCGAGCGCCACTGGGACAGGATCTGAGGCTTCAGGGCAATATACACTATTAATGCAAGGAATTCATGTTTTTAATTTTGGATGATATAAAAAAGCCAAATCATAAAATCAAATTGAGCAGAAATAGCATCCTCCAAGCTAATGTGGCTAATGCTGCTGCCAGCTCCAGAGCAGCTTAAATACTAGGGATGCACCGATACCGATACCAGTATCGGTACCGATACCATGTCCAAGTACTCGTACTCGTATTCATAAAAGTGGGCCGATACCAACAACCGATACCACTTTACAGCGCTGTCACGTGACCTCCCCTCTCAGCTGAGCAGTGAGAAACCTGTGGATGGATTTCAAAGTGAACTGTATGGAGATAAAAGCAAAGCTGGCTCTACATTCTGCTCAACCAGACTTATCCCAAATCATATGTGAGTCCTGAAACTTAAGCAGTTGTCCTTTTGTTGTCCTAGTTGTCCCGAAAATGATATAAGCGCGGAGTCTGAAGCAGTTGTTGTCTGATAAAACATAAGAAGTACCGTTGCTAATTGTGTTAGCTGCTGTGTTAGCTGCTGTATGTCTTGGCGAATCTCCGCTGGTTATGCGCAGATGCTCAATCTGTCTTTAAAATGATTTTAGCGACTGAATAGTGGAGAATCTAAGCTTTAAAATGAGGTATAACATGTCCATATTCAGCAAATTTTAGCCATGGTTAGCTGTGTTCAAACCACTCTGTTGTAAAAATAACTTAGCATCGCAGAGCGGGGATAGACGGCAAAAAGACGGCACGGTATGGGATGAATGAGATACAGCAGTGTGACTGTATAAACTATAAAGTTACCCCTATATAAGTACTCGTATCGGTACTCGATATCGGCGAGTACTCAAATGGAAGTACTCGTACTCGTACCAGTTTGAAAAAAAGTGGTATCAGTGCATCCCTATTAAATACTGACTGTGGAAGTTCTTTTTTTTTTTTTTACACATCCAGGTTGACACACATCATGTTTCCTGTAAATTCAAACTGATGAAGGTGTTTGGATGAACACTGAAACGTCTTTAAGGAAAAACAAACTTAATGTCCAGTAGATTTAGTTTTTTTTGTGTGCACTGACTGTGGAGATTCTTAACACAACATAACCACAGATAAAGGAGTCCCTTTACCTCTGGAACGCGTTTGTTTGGTTGTGGCAGCAGTTTGGCCAAAACAAACAGGAGCAGGGCTAACTTAAAGACTGTGTTTGTGTGCAGATGAGCCATGCGTTTGAAAGCTTTTACAGTCTCTTAATGAGTCTTTGTTTGCTGAAAAACAATCTTTGTTTGCTGTATAAATGACAACAGAGCTGGTCTTTAGACACAGATGTCTTCACTGTGAGACTAAAGCACACTGCTCATGCTTCACTTTGTTTTGTACAGACATTTTAAAAAAGTTTATAAAAATGTTTACCACTTTTTATCTGTTATATAACCAGGACATTAACTTTTTTGCTCATTGGACACTGGTTAGTCTTTGTCAAAGGTTGTGTATTTACTAGCCGCAGTTTAATTAGTTAAAGGAGCTATGAGCAGTATATATTTTTTATATTTTTTAAGCTGGTTTTGTTTACATTTTTTGTTTTGGTTCTAAATACCTGCATCGCCAATCGTCCAATCAGAAAAGAGGAAAGAATTAAAGATATGCGAAATGTGGTTTTATGTAAGAACAGGGATTTATCAAATATTAAAGCATAGGTAAAATACAGGCCAGAATAAACTGTACCTGTACAAAGTGGTGTCATGTCTTTAAAAACATGATTTTATTATTATTAATATTTGTTTTTAAATGGTGTACACTCGAGCAGAGCAACATAAATTCAGGCCTAACCTCTGAAGTTCAGCTGCAGGAGCATAAAACTGAAACCGGCCAAACTGGCAGTGAAAGTATTTGTGTTACAGCCAAAATAAAAATCTAAATCTATACCACATTTGGCTCGTGTTAATGTCAAGCCCTGGATATAACCTATAGAGCGATGCAATAATCTTATTTAAAAAGAATAAACCAACATTTAAATAGCTTTTTATGCTAATAGAATAAAAATGAGTAAAGTAAATAAATCAAGATTTTAATTTTTATGACCCAACCCTGTAAGAAGTAATCAAGAAAAGCATCCCATTATTACAGGAACTAAGTAAAATCACACAGAGAGCAAATACAAAAGGTTTAGACAGAGTTTAAAGAGTTGTTTTAGTTTAACATTTCTGGAGTCAGCGTCAAGAAAACCTTCCTTATCTTTCAACTTGTTATAAATATACTTCAAATAATACAAATATGAACGCAATACAAGGAACAGAAGCTCGACACGCCGCTCAAGGTGGAAAAAAAAAACATTTTAGCCCCATTTAGTCCAAGTGTTTTAAGTCCTTATCACATTAAAACACACTTAAGAGACAGGAATAACTCTGTGAATCAAAACAACCACAGACCCAGCACATTATTAACAACTCATTTACATTTTCTCAGTTTTTCATTTGAATTTCCATTATTCTGAGAGCTGCTGTGATCCCGGGGGCCCTCGGACGCTGCAGAGACCGCAGAGAAGTGAAAATCACGACCACATAAAGGTCAGAGGTCACAGATGCGTCACCACTTTAATGAGCAAACACTGATCTGCGAGAATCCTCAAGTTACTGGAACGTTATTGGATTTTACAGTGCAGCTCCGAGGCATTGTCCCCTCTCACAAAGGCAATGATACAGAGCCCAGAGATCGTCTAGTTCAGGGGTAAATGCTCTCTACATTTAGCCACAAAGCCCTTATATCTCACAGTGGTCGCTGCAGATTTATGGAGTACCTCATAAAGTGGCCAGGGCTATTACATAATCCACTGGTTACTAACATTTTTGGTTTTGTGTGCTCCTAAAACCGGATTTAATCCTGGTTTAGACCCAGCTTAGTCCTAGTTTAGTCTTAGTTTAGTTCTAGTTTTAGGCACAGTTTAGACTTGGGTTAGTCTTAGTTTAGTTCGGGTTTAGTCCTAGCTCAGACCTGGTTTGTTCCTGGTTTAGTCCTGGTTTTAGACCTGCTTTTTCCTGGTTGAGTTCTGGTTTTGGACCTGATTTAGCCCTGGTTTGGTCTGTTCTTTCCTGGTTTAGACCTGGTTTAGACCTGGTTTAGACCCGGTTTAGACCCGGTTTAGACCCGGTTTAGACCTGGTTTAGACCTGGTTTAGTCCCTGTTTTGTCCTTCTTTGTGTCCCATCCCTCTCTATCGACCTGGATTAGTCCTGATGTAGGTTTATTTTAATCTTTGAAAGCCCATAAATGTTCTATATTCCGCTTACGTAACTCCACGTACCGTCTGTAATGTGCTCGCGTACCCCTGGGGGTCCTCGTACCCCAGGTTGGGAAACACTGACATCATTTATAACACAGCTCAAGCTCGGTGTAATTACTCTGAATAGATGTTATTACTTGGCTCAGATCCTAACAGTATTAAATCTCTCACTTCTCATTACTCGGCTGTGGTCTCGGTGTAAAACTCGCCGTCTCCTGCCAATGCGATCTAAACAGATGTATGTCATTAAAGCTGATTAATTACACCGCACTGAGTCGACTGAAGAGGTGGAAACACAGGCCCTGGGTTTTAGCAACGTTATATCATTACTCACTGTTTGTTAACGGTACACAAACAGTAAAAACAAAAACTTAAAGTACATTCATTCATTCGTCTCTACTGCTTTTCTGTCTGAATATCCCAGCTGTCAGCGTCTGTGGGCCCCGAGACTCAGGGGCCACTGTCCAAGCCAGGGTGTCCCCCGCCTCAGGCCCAAAGTAGTAGTGATAGATGAGTAAATATAAGGTCTGCCAGTCACGGAGAGCAGTACCACCTCAGAAAATATCTGGCTTCCAGAGTACAGTGTTTAAAGGACTAAAATGAGTCTTAATAAAACAGGACTTAAGCAGGACTAATCCAGGATTAAACTAGGACTAAACCTGGTCTAAACAAGGACCAATCTAGGACTAAACCTGGTCTAAATAAGGACTAATCTAGGACTAAACCTGGTCTAAACAAGGACCAATCTAGGTCTAAACCTGGTCTAAACAAGGACCAATCTAGGTCTAAGCCAGAACTAATCTAGGACTAAACCTGGTCTAAACAAGGACCAATCTAGGACTAAACCTGGTCTAAACAAGGACCAATCTAGGTCTAAACCAGAACTAATCTAGGACTAAACCTGGTCTAACCAAGGACCAATCTAGGACTAAACCAGAACTAATCTAGGACTAAACCTGGTCTAACCAAGGACTAATCTAGGACTAAACCAGAACTAATCTAGGACTAAACCTGGTCTAAACAAGGACCAATCTAGGTCTAAACCAGAACTAATCTAGGACTAAACCTGGTCTAACCAAGGACCAATCTAGGACTAAACCTGGTCTAAACAAGGACCAATCTAGGTCTAAACCAGAATTAATCTAGGACTAAACCTGGTCTAACCAAGGACTAATCTAGGACTAAACCTGGTCTAACCAAAGACTAATCTAGGACTAAACCAGAACTAATCTAGGACTAAACCTGGTCTAACCAAGGACTAATCTAGGACTAAACCAGAACTAATCTAGGACTAAACCTGGTCTAAACAAGGACCAATCTAGGACTAAACCTGGTCTAAACAAGGACCAATCTAGGACTAAACCTGGTCTAAACAAGGACCAATCTAGGTCTAAGCCAGAACTAATCTAGGACTAAACCTGGTCTAAACAAGGACCAATCTAGGACTAAACCTGGTCTAAACAAGGACCAATCTAGGTCTAAACCAGAACTAATCTAGGACTAAACCTGGTCTAACCAAGGACCAATCTAGGACTAAACCAGAACTAATCTAGGACTAAACCTGGTCTAACCAAGGACTAATCTAGGACTAAACCAGAACTAATCTAGGACTAAACCTGGTCTAACCAAGGACTAATCTAGGACTAAACCTGGTCTAAACAAGGACCAATCTAGGTCTAAACCAGAACTAATCTAGGACTAAACCTGGTCTAACCAAGGACCAATCTAGGACTAAACCTGGTCTAAACAAGGACCAATCTAGGTCTAAACCAGAATTAATCTAGGACTAAACCTGGTCTAACCAAGGACTAATCTAGGACTAAACCTGGTCTAACCAAAGACTAATCTAGGACTAAACCAGAACTAATCTAGGACTAAACCTGGTCTAACCAAGGACTAATCTAGGACTAAACCAGAACTAATCTAGGACTAAACCTGGTCTAACCAAGGACTAATCTAGGACTAAACCTGGTCTAAACAAGGACCAATCTAGGTCTAAACCAGAACTAATCTAGGACTAAACCTGGTCTAACCAAGGACTAATCTAGGACTAAACCTGGTCTAAACAAGGACCAATCTAGGACTAAACCAGAACTAATCTAGGACTAAACCTGGTCTAACCAAGGACTAATCTAGGACTAAACCTGGTCTAACCAAGGACTAATCTAGGACTAAACCTGGT
Source organism: Bostrychus sinensis (assembly GCA_020698575.1). NCBI lineage: Eukaryota > Metazoa > Chordata > Actinopteri > Gobiiformes > Eleotridae > Bostrychus > Bostrychus sinensis. The sequence continues at coordinate 1,812,174 of CM036241.1, read as the reverse complement.
CTAAACAAGGACCAATCTAGGTCTAAACCAGAACTAATCTAGGACTTAACCTGGTCTAACCAAGGACTAATCTAGGGCTAAACCTGGTCTAACCAAGGACTAATCTAGGGCTAAACCTGGTCTAACCAAGGACTAATCTAGGACTAAACCAGAACTAATCTAGGACTAAACCTGGTCTAACCAAGGACTAATCTAGGACTAAACCTGGTCTAAACAAGGACCAATCTAGGACTAAACCAGAACTAATCTAGGACTAAACCTGGTCTAACCAAGGACTAATCTAGGGCTAAACCTGGTCTAACCAAGGACTAATCTAGGACTAAACCAGAACTAATCTAGGACTAAACCTGGTCTAACCAAGGACTAATCTAGGACTAAACCTGGTCTAAACAAGGACCAATCTAGGACTAAACCAGAACTAATCTAGGACTAAACCTGGTCTAACCAAGGACTAATCTAGGACTAAACCTGGTCTAAACAAGGACCAATCTAGGTCTAAACCAGAACTAATCTAGGACTAAACCTGGTCTAACCAAGGACTAATCTAGGACTAAACCTGGTCTAAACAAGGACCAATCTAGGACTAAACCAGAACTAATCTAGGACTAAACCTGGTCTAACCAAGGACTAATCTAGGACTAAACCTGGTCTAAACAAGGACCAATCTAGGACTAAACCAGAACTAATCTAGGACTAAACCTAGTCTAACCAAGGACTAATCTAGGGCTAAACCTGGTCTAACCAAGGACTAATCTAGGACTAAACCAGAACTAATCTAGGACTAAACCTGGTCTAACCAAGGACTAATCTAGGACTAAACCTGGTCTAACCAAGGATTAATCTAGGACTAAACCTGGTCTAAACAAGGACCAATCTAGGTCTAAACCAGAACTAATCTAGGACTAAACCTGGTCTAACCAAGGACTAATCTAGGACTAAACCTGGTCTAAACAAGGACCAATCTAGGACTAAACCAGAACTAATCTAGGACTAAACCTGGTCTAACCAAGGACTAATCTAGGACTAAACCTGGTCTAACCAAGGACTAATCTAGGGCTAAACCTGGTCTAAACTAGAACGAATCTAAAACTAAACTTGGTCTAAACCAGGACTAAGCAGTGGTCTCTTAATTAAACTACATAAGACTCCTGAGTACCACTAGAAGAACCCTGTACCACAGCTTGAGAACCTCCTGAGCCCTTGCACAGGTCAGACCTCCTTTACAAACAAACGTATGGGGCTTTAACATGAATAAGATGAAACTTTCTGTTGAATAAGGGTCAGATATTGAGTCGCAGTACTTCACTTTCTGAGTTTTGATTTTTCCAGTGAGTATTTTGGCCTGTGGTCCTTGTTCTCGTGGACGTGTCCCGGTTTGTCTGTGCTCCTCTGATCCCAGTTTTTGGCCGGAGTACAGGCCAGACCCGGTGGACCTGTGTGAGCGGTTAATTCCCTGCCTTCGTCTCTGACCTTTCTGCGTCTCTCTGAGGAGCGTTTAGCTGCACAAATCCCCGTCTCCTCTCGCTCTAATGATACTAATTGTGGGTGTAATTATGTATTGATCTGAGCCGGGCGTGGGCGAAGTGCTGAGTACATCATTATCAGCCGCCAGCAGGGATCGTGGGCCAAACTGCTGCAGACGACTGTGTTCGCTCCGTTCTCACTGCGAGGCCCAATTTCATCCTGAGCGTTTCACTGTGGCACAGATTTTACTCATTTTTCTAAATTATTTAACTACCACTTGAATGGCACATGTGTTTTAAAATCTGTTCCCTGTTTCATTTTATTACTACAACATTCAGGCTTCAAATAAAATGAAACTATAATGATCCTTTTCATGATCCACTTTTTGGACCTAACCCACAAGCTGAGAACCACAGTATGTGACCATATTACAGTTGTAAATGCAGGTTCATGTGTTACTGTGAGAGTGGCTCTTATCCATTTATGATCATTTTATATTCATAATAAACAAGAAGAGCACTAAATTGCATTTTTTTCCCCCCAACTACTTATAGAACGTGAAACTAGGATATATTTAATTTATTAGTTAGTATTTTATTTTATTTATTTTAGAAGATAATTAAAAACACCAATAAAAATGAATTAAAAAGTGTAAACAAGATTTTCTCAAAATTAATTGGTTGACTAAACAATAGGGTTGTAACGATACGTTTTTGAAGCGATACGCTATTTATCAATTAGAAGTGTTTCGATACAATTCAAGAACAATATTGGCTAATTTGGAACGATACGATTCAACACCTTTGTATTGATAATCGATACAGCAACTTTTTGCCAAAAATCATAAAAGTTTCCTCTCAAATGCAGCACCACAGACGGGGTTGGTTATGTCCAGCAGACAGTGAGTGAAGAAAAGTTGAATATAACATTTTATTTAATTAAAAACACAAAATGTATCTCCAAAAAGCCATATCTGGTTATATTTTCTTCATACAAATTTCTAATTTTGATATTTCCGATATTATCAATCAATACTTCATGTGTATTGATATTCACTTCCTAGAGAACGATACGATTCGATACAAGGTCATGTGCATCGATGTAGTTGTATCATAGGAAAAAAAATTGATACATTGATACAGTTACTGTATCGTTACAGCCCTATAATTTCTTAGTTATTTTATTTCATTTCATTTTATTTTAGAAGATAAATTAAAAACACCAATAAAAATATATTAAAAAGTGTTAACAAGGTTTTCTCAAAATAAACAATTGGTTGACTAAACAAAGTCATCACTAAGTTACACCATTAAAGGTCCTCTGTTCTGCTAAATGGCTTTTTTCCTGTCTTTAACCCTGTTCTAATGATGTCTCCTCAGAAACAGAGCTGCAGTAGTATTCTGTTTGAGTAATCCTGTATGCTGAGGCACTGCCCTTCTCCAGAGCTGAAAACGCTCGGTCTCACAGCTCTACATAGACACATGAAACCAGGAAGTGCTCCTGCGCATTTCTAAAGCCCAGACACCGTCACCGGACTCGCTCTGATCATTTCAGCCTTAAACCTCCGTCACTACAAAGCATCAGCTCACAAATCTGTTAGCTTCATGCCGCTAACAGCCGTGCTAATTAGCCATTTTATGCTCAGCAGGGGGCGACAGACTCCTGATCCAAGCGTTCTCTGCAGAGTCACAGTAACAGCTCCCGACAGAAGAGGTTTTCCACAGATACATTATTTTAAGTTGAGAGTTTGTTTCAGAAAGACGCAGAACATGGCTGTGCACTTACAAAAGGCCATAATGTTTAACAAAGTAAGACGCACATTCATTATTATCTACAAGAGTTTCATCCCTGACCCTTAACCTTTCCTCTCCCAGACGGACAGCGAGAGTTGAACGTGTAAAGAAGCAAACAATCCATCAGTTTCCTCATCCATCAGCTCTAAAATGTCAAAGCCTCTGCCTGGTTTTCCGTCTGATGCTCCGTAGTTGGGCTGTTGTGAGGAGTCAGAGGTGAGCTGGAGGTACTGACCTGTCTCCCGTGCAGCAATGTTTAAAAAAAAAAAGGATATTTTTAACCACAGAGCCATTGTAGGTGATTGATGACTTGTCAGCGGGGCTCCGGTCCTTGTCCAGATGCCTTTGCTGCGTTCTTGATTTGTGTTTTTTCTTCTAAACATATACGAAAGTTATTAAAGATGGAGAAGTGTTGGTAAAGCGTTTGTTGTTTGGCAGAATAAGGAGCGTCCCGTTGAGTTTAACTCCAGGAGACTGATTACAGAGCTCACAGATGCAAATGTCTGAGCCGATGCCTAACATTTAACAGCAGGCGACACAATAACACTACACTTATCTGTAAATGCACCGGACACTTTATTAGGTACCTTTTTCAAAATATTTGTAAATAAAAATATAAGCACTCAAGATGGATTTATTTCTTGGACAAACTTTGGGAAACTGGGGTTGGTGGGTGGCTTATAAAAACACTGCAAAAATTAAGTAAAAAAAAATTCCTAAATATACATTGGCCTGGGTTTTTGTCACACTGTGAGGACCCCCTCATTCATTTACGTGTTCATTTTTCAAAAAGTCGTCAGTGGTCATCTGTGTTTATTAGTACTTACACTTACTTTATTGTAAAAGCAAATTTTGTCTGCATTTTTTGCTTTTAAGATTAAAGTAGTAAAAAAAAACAATACATACAAAAATATCATATACAAAAAAAGAAAACTATACCAATATAAACTTCTTATTTTACCATATTTTTCAATTAAAAAACTAAAACTTATAATTGTCAAGAAAATTTTCATAAAAATAAGCATTTATATAACTCTTTAAAACAAGCTTTATAACAGACCTATCCAAATATTTCTAGTAGTTTAATCTCATTTTAATCAATAATTTTTTATCAATCGTCAATGAGAAACATGAGCTCGTCTTTCACAAGTTTCAATACTTTAATATGAAAATATTTTATTTATTATTCATATTTTATTTATTATTAAGAAACAATTCCAAGTGACAATATTTAAGCTGGGATTTGTGCAGAGCATCCTTAGCTTCTTTGGTCTTAGCTCCTATTGCAACATTAATCTGAAACAAACCTGAAAAACCCCGAGTCCCGAGAGCACAACTCAAACTTCAACAATCAACAAACTAAGCATGTACACATTTGAAAATCCAGGTCAGATCTCATCTCTAAACCCTTCTACATTCCTCCGTTGTGTCCTCCTCACCTCTCACTGTTGCTGTAACTTGTTTTCTTGCCTTTTATCAACCGCCCACAGCCTCCGTTTTCTGAAACTCTCCTCTGTGCTCACCTCTGCAGCACCTCCTCGCTTCATCCTCCTATACACTGCCTTTTATATCTCCACTTTCTCATAGCTCTCTCCATCTCCAACACAGCAGCTCGCTCCATACTCTGTCCCTTCTCTCACCCCATACTGCAGAAATGGTTTGTATTGATCCACTCTGGAACACGGAGGAGGTCAGGGGTTCGCTGATAAAACTCAAGGCCACCACATACATATACAGCCACACACTCGGACGAATGAAGCCAAAGTTGAATCAAAAGCAAGCATAAACATTCATTACACTAAACAGACACCAACTCCTCTGTGAGACCTGACAGAGGTCCATCCATCATCTCGGTGAATAACGTCTCTCCACGAACGCCGCTCTGTGTTGGGGTCAACCCTACGCAACCCCAGCCTTTTCCCACAATACTCCAACAAATGAAGGCTCGACAGGAATTTACGAGCCAGAAAGTTGAAAGCAGCGAAACCAGAATCGTGGGAGTAGCTCGACCCCCATCACCACTATACAGCATCCTTTTACTGCTATCTTTTAATTAGCAAAATAAGCAGAATCAGGACCAATCCACTCCATCTTCACTTCACTGTGACTAGTCTTGGTCAAAATTTGCTCGCTAATTAGTGTTTTTTACTAGCCAAATTGAATTAGTCAAGGTTTTGTGTATATTTTATAGTAATACAGTAAGCTTAATGTAAATTTGGTTTTATGTATGGACAGGGATTTATCAGATATTTAGAACCAGGTTTACCTATAGGCAGAATAAATCTTGTTGCATGTGGGGTATCATCTTAAAACTTCAAATTATTGTTTTCTTTCTTTAATCATGATAAATTACTCTATGCTAAATGGTATACACTCAACACAAATTCAGGGTAACCTATAAAGTTAAGATGGTATGCATTACCTTCCACCTGCATAAGTGGCTAATGTTTTACTTTTGTATAGGTCTTAATTTTACTCAGTGTTGTCTCATTACTTACATTACTTTAAAAAATGCTATTCTTCATAATTTTAGAGTAAGTTTTCCATTTTAGAAAGACCAGGAAAATGATCTGTCCTCTGTGGCATCTGTTGCATTAAATCATTAAAATAATCATTAATTAGGGGTGTAATGATACGTTTTTGCAACGATATGATATGTATCGATTAGAAGTGTTTCGATACAATTCAAAACAATATTGGGTAATTTGGAACGATACGATTTAATACCTTCATATCGATAATTGATACAGCAACTTTTTGCCAAAAATCATAAAAGTTTACTCTCAAATGTAGCACCGCGGCCGGGGTTGGTTATGTCCAGCAGACAGAGAGTGAAGAAAAGTTGAATATAACTTTTTATTTAATTAAAAACAAAATTTATCTCCAAAAAGCCATATCTGGTTTTATTTTAACAAATTTCTAATTTCAATATTATCAATCGATACTTCATGTGTATCAATATTCACTTCCTAGAAAATGATACGATTCAATACAAGCTCATGTGTATCTATGGAGTTGTATCATAGGAAAAAAACGATACATCGATACAGTTACTGTATCGTTACAGCCCTATCATTAATGTATTTGAACCACTTTTTTTTTTACATTTTACCTTTATTTAGTGTTAGTTTATAGAGTTTGGTCTCAACCTGGTCTCAGGCCTTGTCTTGGTCTCGGTTCACTCTGAACTCGACCTGGTCTTGGTCTCGATTAGTACGGCCTTGACTACAACACCACTGTTAGGAGATCGAACCATTTCTAAACACACTCTCACGTTTTGGCAGGTCATTTGGTGCACAGCGATGCCTTCACACGACAGTTGCTATAAGCCAATCATCTGGGGTCACATGACTGCACCCAGGAGGTCAGAGGTCAGAGGTGGGCAGTGGCAGTATAGGGCAGTGCTAAGGAGCAGAGCGGAGACACCATTAACCCCAAACCTGACCCCCCAGGCTTCACTGCTGCCGCGGGGTTAGGGGGGGTCAGCCAATCAGATCAAACCGAGGCTGTTACATCATCGTTCATGACAGCTGATGGAAGCACGTGTTTATCGACGAACTGACCGAGGGCTCATAATTGGCTTTTAATACGGTCCAAACACATCCATGCACGTGTAGGTGAAGCGGAGAATCTAAATGTCCCATAGTGAGTGAATGCGAGAGTGAATGTTTGTCTCGGACCCTCTCCTCTGCATCCTCTTCTCTCACACCAACCAACTTCATGCTAGGGCTGCACGATATGGAGAAAACATGTGATATTCGATAACTATGTTGGAAATTGCGATATTTGAAAATAGAGACTGGTTTGAGAGCAAATGCCTGACTCGTGCAACACAGCGGCATAGACGAAGGGTTAGGGCTGGGTACTGTTCAGATTTTCTCAATACCAGTTCTTAAATGATACCTGGTTTTCGGTGCGATACTTTTTCTTAAACCTATGGTGAGCTAATTCATCTTCTACAATCATAACACCATAATACACAATAATATTCAATAAGAGCAAAATTCTTAGCTGTAAATTAAAACCAGTAGTTTGTATGGTTCTGTTACTTATTTGATTCATGCAAAAGAACATTAAATGCCCCATAAGGTATTGAAACTTGGTATTGAATGAAAATGATTTTTTAATTACCAGCAGTATTGTAACTTTTCTTTTGATTCCACAAAGGTATCGTTCCCAGCCCTAGTTATTCCAGCAATACGAAGGCAAGAACAACAAAAAGAAACATTGTTTGCCCCTTCATGCCACGTTACAACGTCAAAGGAGGTTTAAATTCCTGGATGTCTGACCGTGAGAATGTCCAAACCATCTCAGTCTGGAAACTTTATCTCCAAACCTCTCACATGAGCTGTCCCTCTGATGGACTCAAGAATTAATCCTGTCCATTGTCATCATAAAAGAGAGAACAGAAACATCTTCAGCTCTGCTCCCTCCAGCTTCCACCAAGCCACTTTCTCTAAACCATACAACATCGCTGCTCATTGCTTCGTTGGTATATCTAGATTGATTTTAAACAGCTTTGAAACATAAAAAGTAGAAGTTAGATCTTACCGAGTTGATGCAGGCCAGTTCCTTGTTGAGCAGCCAGGGCAGAGACAGCTTTCCCTCTCCTTTGTAACACGACTGTATCCTCTCCTTAATCTTCTCCTTAATCTTCTTCAGCGTGAACAGACACAACGCCGACTCTTTCGGAGGTTTAGCCCTGTTTTTCTGCCCCTGAGAAAAAATCGTGAACAAGATATCCTCATTTTCCGAGATCCCCAGAGAGTTCGCCAGCTGCCTGCCCGGTTTGGCCAGGTACGCATCCTGCACCAGGCGATACTCCACCCCGTCTTTGGTGCATCCGATCGGGAACTCCACGTAGGAATAAAACTTGGGATCGTCCACGCAAAGACGGACAATTTTGGAGGTGAAGAATTGCTCTCCGCTCGCATCCGGAGAGGTGAGCTGGGTGTCGAGCTGCATGGTGAGGTAGTAGACGAACTGTTCGCTACTGAAGCTGTAAACGTAATAGATGTCGAAAGCGGGGAACTTGGAGAGCGTGTCCGAGGGGATTTTTAACTGCGACGAAACAAACTCATCCTGGTAAACGAAGCTAAACATATCCGCATTTTCCTCATTCTCCATCAACTTGCGGCTGGAGAGCGTGGGGAAGTACTCGGACTTGCCGTCGATGGGCGTCCCGATGAAGAGCTTGCTCGTGGGGCTGTGAGGCGAGCTGATGATGACCCCCGACATGGTTCCCGACTCGGCCACGCTGGAGAGGTAGTGCTCCTTGCGGTGGTGCGGTTCTCCGAGCTTGAAGAGGTCGTCCAGGCGGAGAAACTGGCAGATGCCCTGAGAGGTGCTCCCGCAGGCTATGAGCCGGTTCTGGGAGTAGTCTATGAGCAGGAGCTTGTTCACGTTGGGCGTCTGGCTTAGGTCATGCGGGCACAGCTGGACGCTGGGAGGCGGGTAGCACTTCTCGTTATCCACCACCGGGCCGGTCATGTGGCTCCTCAGCTTGGTCAGGTTGCTCGACAGCTTGTAAATCCAGTTGACGGCGCCCACGTACACCTCTCCGGTTTTATTGTGGATGGCCAAATGCGTAAGGCCGTGGTCGGAGGGGACGAAGCGCTGGAAAGGTGGCGCCTGTGTTCCGGCGAGGGATAAATTCACGACAACCAAAATCCCCAAGAGGAGTACTGAGTATCCCCGAGAAGCCATTGGAGTTGGAGGATCCATGTTTAGACCGTCCAAAGGGAAGGCTCGGGGGGGAAGGGGAGGGAGAAAGAGGTCCTACCAATCCCCACAATTCAGGATGTAGTATTTTTTATATCCGCTCAACGATCAGAGAAAATGCAGGATGGTAAAGGGGAGAGAGTGGAGGTGAGATTGGGGATAAATCCTACAGATGACTAGTCCGTTTGTAATTGGTCCGATTCGTCATCCAGGACATTATCCAGAGAGGCACGAGGTGGGAGCCCTGCAAGAAAGAAAAGAGAAAGAGGTAAGTTCACTGGCAGTATTATATATTAAGGTGATGAAATATCCATTATTTGAGAGGGATTGTTCCACTTTCAAACAAGTATCGATAAAGCCAAACATATCCTCGTATTTCAACCAGTAGGCCTACCCCAAATGAAGTAAAAGTTAATTCATTATCAACATGGGCTTTGTCCTTTTCGCAATGATAAAGAGGAGAGGAAGTAGCTCAGTAGGTAGAATCTAAGGCTGCACGATATGGATAAAACGTGATATTCGATAACTATGTTGAAAATGGCGATAATATTATTGCGATATTTGAAAACAGAGCCTACTTTTGGAACATAGTAAGTTAAATTCACTACATTTCACAAAAATGTAAGTTCCTGTATTTACAAGTCAAAACAGCCACAAAATCAAACTCAGACTAAACCAGGAATAAAACAAGGCTAAGCTGTGACTAAATTAATTAAATTAAAGTCACAACACATGTTCTTTTAAGGCTCTGGTGGAAAATGATTCTTCAGTGTAAATCTCTGTCAGATGGAGACCACAGCGTTATTGTGATATATTTAGATTCTTGCGATACAGATACTGCATATGCTGATATTATGATAACAATAATTTTGCGATATATTGTGCAGCCCTAGTAGAATCATTACCCCACCTTGCCTGTGTATGAATGAGCCAGTGTGAAGAGGAGAGGAATAATGTAACTAACTGTAAAGCGACTGAGTGTCTAGAAAAGCGCTAAATGGAATAAACCCAATGCATTATATTGATTGTTTTTGTTGCACCCAGAATCAAACCGGGGATGTTCTAGTTAAGGAGTAAATGCCCTATCCATTGAGCCACAAATCATTTATATCTCATAATGGTAAAGAATACTTAGCGTAGCATACTGTTGTTGTGTCGTCGGGCAAGACACTTAACCCTCCTTGCCCCCAGTATGCGTACACTGGTGAGAATGTGCATGTGTTTGTAAGTTTAAATGGGCTTTTGTGTAACCATGAAGGTAGAAAAGCTCTCTATAAATGTGACTATTTAATAATTACCCTTGTGTCTGGAGTTAGCATCTATGGCCCTGTCTCGCAACGGTACAGAATTTATCCAGTATTCCAGATTTAAGCCAAAAAAAAAAAAAAAAAAAAAAAAAGTATTATTTGATCCTCAGCCCATTACTGACCATTACTGGGAATTTCATCCAACCTTAACCAGTATTTTTTGAGTTATCTTGCAAACAGCATAACCTCCGTTTTAACCGAACCAATAGAATTCATGTTTTCCAGAAAATCTAAGTGCCCCAGTTTGATGGATTGGAAAAAACTGTCACTATAATGTCATTTAAACTTCACACGACCACAAACGTCTAAAAGCTTTCTCAAGTGCATAACTCAAATTAGAAGAAAAAAAGCCATCTGACATTTGCTTCAGTGCTAAATAAATGATGTGAAATCAAACCAGCGCTGCAAGGCAAAATCCGCACCAGCGTTTAATTATGACCGGAGATCGCAGGGGAGCCGTCGGCCTATTATTAAAGACTCTGAGTGTACAGTGCAGCGTGAGCGAGCTGAGGACCTGAATATTTCATTAACTTTGAGTGTTGCTATAGAGGGACAGAGGAGGGCTGTGCAGAGGGACGCCAGTGGGCAGTGGTGCAGTGACAGCCAGCAATTTGAAGGCTAAGTCTGGCTAAAATCTTTAAAATAGCTTCGACGCCATGCATTTAACAGCAATATTCTACAGGCAAGAAGTGTGCGCGACAAAGAGCAGGTTACAGAAGGCAATAGGTATTCTATGTTATTTCTATATCCCAAGGCAGTTTCCTAAAATGACAACATGGCTGACCTCAGAGCCTCCAAGTCTGTCCCAGCTACTTTGGGCCTACAGGCGGGGTACACTCTGTAAACGGCTCATGTATTAACCCATGAGGATGAAGTCGGTACATACAATAAGTCTGAATATCATGTAAAAGTCTATTTTTCTCTCAGTGGTTCAATTCAAAAAATGAAACTTACATTTAGTGTCAGTGGAAAGACGGTGAAATAGCATTGTTTTCTTTTCATTTTGATAATTATGGCTCACAGAAAACCACAAATTCAGTTATTCATTAAAGGTTTCCTGAGTCATTAGGGCTGCACGATATGGAGAAAACATGCGATATTCGATAACTATGTTGAAAATTGCGATAACAATATTACTGCGATATTTGAAAATAGAGCCTACTTTTCAAACATAGTAAGTTAAATTCACTACATTTCACAAAAATGTAAGTTCCTGTATTTACAAGTCAAAACTCAGACTAAACCAGGAAAAAAACAAGGCTAAGCTGTGACTAAATTAATTAAATTACCACTAAACATTTTTATTTAGTCACAACACATGTTCTTTTAAGGCTCTGGTGGAAAATGATTCTTCAGTGTAAATCTCTGTCAGATGGAAGACCACAGCGTTATTGTGATATATTTAGATTCTTCTGATACAGATATTGCGTTTGCTGATATTGCGATAATGATAATTTTGCAATATATTGTGCAGCCTTAATAGTCATAATCAGGTTCAGTCAGCCCCAGTCTAGTCACTGTCCCCTCCACAGAGTGAAAAAAACACTAAAGGGTATGGAGAAAGAAGCTGCTGGTCACAGAGTGTTGTATTAAAGCAGATTACTAGAAATTTGAGTGGAAGTTTAAAAAAAAGTGTTGTAGAAAAGATGCAGAAGCAGCAGGACAGCTGCACCCTGGAGACAAATGTCCAGAAAAACCCAGACCAGGACTTTTGTGAAGTTCACGGGAGTGGACGGAGGCACTCACTTTTTTAATTGAACCTTTGTAAGAGAAAAATGCACTTTTACATGATATTCTAATTTAGACTGGTGGGAGGAGGAGAGAACCCAGAGGGAGAACATGCTCACATTTATGGCCTGCAGCTAAAGGCGGTCTCCAACATCCTCAGCTGTTTTCACTGACCCTGCACCTGCTACTGACCTGCAAGTCTACAGAAATATACCATATCCTTTTTCACATTTCACACACTTTTCACACTCCATTTGTGAGCCGGTGCCTCTTAGGAATCAACCAGAAGAACGGGATGTGAAAAAGAGTGAAAGCTGTTGTATCTGCGGCGCATTTTCCTCCAGCAGCACAGAGATGGCTGTGAGGGGGGGGCAGTGAGCGCCAATCATGTTTTTCACCAGCACCGGGACATTAGCAAACGCTTATTATGCAAAACATCTCTCAGAGGGACCTCACTGTTCATTTTCACCTCGACAGTCTAAACCTCTGTGTGAAAAATCTGAACCAAAAACAGCACAGAAATAAGAGCAAAGCTGGAAAACAGTGGAATGGCTGTTTGTTCTGTTTGTTTTGCTGTATGAGTTTGGTTTGAGAGCATTTATTGGCAACAGCAGAGGCAATGACTCCCGGCTGGAAAATATTGTTTTTAAGAAAGCACCTAAAACAACCCATCAGGGGCTAATGGCTGTATCCTCCGCTGATCCTGATGACTTCACTAATGTTGTAGATTTTTAAATATTTTTTAAAATCTTAGTTGTGGGAATGGTGCCACCGGATAAAGTGATGTTCCTCTGGTCAACTTTATTGGCCATAATCTTAATTCGTAAGACAAACAGTTCCCTATTCTGCTAAAGGCCTTTCCCTCTCTTGTAACCCTGTTCTAATGTTGTCTCCTCCTCAAAAACAGACCTGCAGTAGTATTCTGTTTGAGTAATCTTGTATGCTGAGGCGCTGCCCTTCTCCAGAGCTGGAAACGCTTGGTCTCACGGCCCCTGCGAGTTTCTAAAGCCCAGACACCGTCACCAGACTCGTTTGGATCATTTTAGCCTTAAACCTCTGTCGCTACAAAGCATCAGCTCAAAAATCTATCTGTTAGCCTCATGTCGCTAACAGCTAATTAGCCATTTTATGCTCTGTCCATTTATTATGTGTTCTTTAGGTCTGAATGAGGGGAAGAAGAGTTGCAAATATACAGAGAGTGTGAGAATTAAATGGCTCTCGTCTTGAATTATCCGTTTATTTTAGCGGCTGCTGCTGCAGACGGTGATCTGGAGGAGGAATTGAAAACATGAACGAGCCGGAGAGGAATCACACTGATGCTGTTGGTGGAATATCAAACCATTCCTCAGAGCAGAAAACAGCAGCGCGGGCCAGAGAGCGAAGACATCCAATATCCACAAATGAACCGCCAGGAACAAGAGTAATGTACAGCAACAAGACCGGGGAGAAAAACAGAAGATAAACATGGCCTGAGAGAGAGGAGTGGATCTGAAAGCATTGGACAAGTTCAGGGGTAAATGTTCTGTCCATGAAGCATGTAAAGTATATCTCTTTACTGACAACTTGTACCTGGACTTAGTATATTTGCCCCTATCTCAACTTTTCATTCATTCATTCATAGCACATAGTTGCTAACGTTATATCAATCTGGAATGTCTCCCACTGAAAAGGAGGTGATGGATAAAGCGCCGGCTCCGTAGCTAAACAACAAACCACTACGACAGTAAAACAACACAAAGATATTAAAATATTTTAGCTGTTTTGGAAATGTACAGCAGCGTACCAAATGTCTTTCGTTAGTATCGCTAAAAGAGCTTGTTGTTGTTGCCAAACCTAACTCACAAACTTCACAACAATCCAGCTGCCGTGCAAAGTAAACAAAAAAGAAAATGTAACTGCTGCAATAATCCAGTATGTTATTTTCATATCGGTCATATTTTATGTTAAATACTGAGAATTGTGGTCAAATCAGCCAAAAGAAAAAAAAAAAACATGTAGTGTGTCCCCAGCTTGAGACAAACCAATAGAACAAAATAATAGGGCTGCACAATATATCACAAAATTATCGTTATCGCAATATCCGTATCGCAAGAATCTAAATATATCACAATAACGCTGTGGTCTTCCATCTGACAGAGATTTACACTGAAGAATCATTTTCCACCAGAGCCTTAAAAGAACATGTGTTGTGACTAAATAAAAATGTGTAAAAAGTCCAGTTTTAGTGGTAATTTAATTAATTTAGTCCCAGCTTAGCCTTGTTTTATTCCTGGTTTAGTCTGTGTTAAGATTTGATTTTGTGGCTGTTTTGACTTGTAAATACAGGAACTTACATTTTTGTGAAATGTAGTGAATTTAACTTACTATGTTTCAAAAGTAGGCTCTATTTTCAAAAATCGCAATAATATCGTTATCACAGTTTTCAACATAGTTATCGAATATCGCATATTTTCTCCATATCGTGCAGTGCTATAAAATAAACACTTTTTCAGTGGTTACCTGTGCTGCCTTAGAGTTTTATGTGCTCAGACTAAACAGCCACCATTTCTTTTACCATTGCATTCTTTACTTAAACTGGCCCCATTATAAATAAACAGAATAAGCCTGAGGATGTGATTTTCTCCTCTTCCTTATCCCTTTAGACGGCATACAAATTCCAGATTCCCATCCTGAGCTGAGGGAAGCTCTGTATCTGGCACCGCTGCAGGAAAAAAAACACGTCCACGTTTAGGTTTGTGGCGCGTGTGCAGCTGGAATGAGCAGCCGCTGTATAAAAACGTTATCACGTGAGGGAAAGGGACATTAAAATGGGTGAACCGTTGGGGCTAGATGATTGAATTTGATATCGGGACGTCCTATCAGCGGACGCAGGGCTGAGGTGCGTCTCTGTGGAGCTACGGACGAGGAATAAGAGCTGGAGAGAGAAAAAAGAAACAGGCAAGTCTTTCTTCAGCTTTGGCTTCAGTGTTGGGTTTAATAGTGAGTGGGAGGTAGCTTGATTAAGACGTCTAACTGGGCTTCTGCCTTTGTCTAGGTTTACAATCACAGGAGAGAACCGAACTATTGAGTACATACACTGTAAAAAATATCTGTAGATTTCATGGTAAAAATCTGTAAAATCTCAACAGTAAAAGACCGTAGTTGATATATCGGTAAAATACTGTTTTGGTTACCGTAATTAACTGTAATGTTAAAAATAAGGCAAAATTGTATTTTTTAGTTTTATTTTTTTGTAATGTATACAGTATAGCACTGTTAAAAAAATTGAGTCCAGTATTTATTAGGTTAACACCTTTTTAAAAGATAATAACTTTAAATTTTACAGTAAATGTTGATTAAAACATAAGTCACAAACTAAAATATACATTAACCTATTTTTTTGAAAGATAACTTTAAATTTTACAGTAAAAGTTAAGTCAAAAGTGATTAAAAAAAAATAGATTAATGTATATTTTAGTTTGTGACTTAACTTTTAAAGATAATAACTTTAAATTTTACAGTAAATGTTGATTAAAACGTAAGTCACAAACTAAAATATACATTAACTTATTTTTTGAAAGATAATAACTTTATTTTGCAGTAAATAATAATAAAAACTCAAGTCAAAAACTGTAAAAACAACATTTGTGATAAAATTATATACTGTAAGATGAAATACAGGCCTCTTGTAGTTTTTACGGTAGAATTCTGGCAACCACAGCTGCCAATTTTTTACTGTAAAATTTACAGATTTTTTTTTACAGTGTAGCTGCTCAAACTGATGCTGTATTCATGTGCACTGGGACTTAAACGCATTTGGTCTTTGTTAAAAAAAGCATAGACGCTAACGGCAAACCAAACGTGTTTGTACAGCTCTCACTGATCATTGATTTATTAGTGGATAAGATAAGGGAAGATTAACTTTATAGATCCGACAGCAGGAAAATTCACTTGTTCAAGCTGCTTTTAACAGAACAAGACAGCAAAAAGTATCAAGGGATCAGCCTAAGGAAGAAAAGAGTGTAAAGAAGTGTAAATAAAACAGTAAAGATGTGAAAATGTACGATGCATATTTAACACAAAACTTTTACAAATTGAAAGGATGTGAACGCAGCAAAGTTAGAAACATAAGTTCCCAATTCAACTCGCAGCTGGGCAACCAACATCACAAATGCACTGTAAACTATGAGCGACATGAGACCAAAACAACCAACTCATGCCAAAATCTCACAACACGTGTGCGTCACAGTGCAGTTTATTTGCCATTTGCAGAATTTAAAAGAAGTACAGTTCAAAAAGCTCAAAGTGCACAGTCAACATTTAAACAAACAAAACATACAAAGCACAAGCCTTAAAGAAAACAACACATGGATACATCCTAAATAAAACCTGATATATACCAACAATAAAAACACTGTGTATATAAATAGCAGTAAAAGAGGAAACTAAAACAATAAAGGTGCATGTCTTATGTATGACGTATTTAAAAGTGCATTGTTCAAAGTCATCACAGCTTGTGGAAAAAAAACTTGTGTCCTGTACGACGTCCGTAACAAACCAACGCCATTCAAGTCAAAAACTGTCTCTGAGTTTGACCATGTTGTTGTTTATATTATATATTTATGTTTGTGCGGTTTCTCTGTGAAAGCAGACAGACACAGAGCTGGAACAGACACTTTCTCTGTATTATCAGCAACATTTACTCAGTGTTGACAAGAACCGTAGACCGACCGACGGGAGCTGGGGAATAAAGTCAGGATCAGATGGAACAAGGGTTTTCCTAAGGTTGTACTCATGAGACTTGTGTAGTCCAAGACCTGATTTAGTTCAGTTTAGAGCCAGTTTTATTACATTTTAGTTACGTTCCGATTGGGGCTTAAACTGCTGCTCAGTCCTGGTTTAGTCCTGGTTTAGACACAGTTAAAACCTGGTTTAGTCCTGGTTTAGTCCTGGTTTAGTCCTGGTTTAGTCCGGGTTTAGTCCGGGTTTAGTCCGGGTTTAGTCCGGGTTTAGTCCGGGTTTAGTCCGGGTTTAGACACAGTTAAGACCTGGTTTAGTCCTGGTTTAGACCTGGTTTAGTCCTGGTTTAGTCCTGGTTTAGTCCTGGTTTAGTCCGGGTTTAGTCCGGGTTTAGTCCGGGTTTAGTCCGGGTTTAGTCCGGGTTTAGACACAGTTAAGACCTGGTTTAGTCCTGGTTTAGACCTGGTTTAGACCTGGTTTAGTCCTAGTTTAGTCCTGGTTTAGTCCTGGTTTAGTCCTGGTTTAGTCCTGGTTTAGACCTGGTTTAGTTCGGGTTTAGTCCTGGTTTAGACACAGTTAAGACCTGGTTTAGTCCTGGTTTAGACCTGGTTTAGACCTGGTTTAGTCCTGGTTTAGTCCTGGTTTAGACCTGGTTTAGTCCTGGTTTAGACCTGGTTTAGTCCTGGTTTAGACCTGGTTTAGTCCTGGTTTAAATCAGGTTTAGTCCTCTGTAACAAAAATACACCATTTAAGTCAATGCGTGAGTTCACAGTGAGTGTGTTGCAGTACGGGTCTGGTGCTGGTAAATTACGCATTAAGTTGTTTTTGTTTTGTTTTTTAATGCTGACTGTGAGGTGAATTAGGCCAAAATAAGAAAGTACGACTCTAAACGCTCAGCCTGCCCAGTCCAACCTTACTCTGTGTAAACTGTAAGCAGGTATCACACCAAGACAAACTCACATAATCAGACTCCGATCAGTTTAAGGCCTCTTCCTAAACTAAAAGTAGGAGAAGAATTCCTGAGGTGAAGTGCGTCTCCTCGGTCTCCTCGGTCTCCTCGGTCTCCTCGGTCTCCTCGGTCTCCTCGGTCTCCTCGGTCTCCTCGGTCTCCTCCTCTCCGGCGCAGCTCCACCTGTCCGCTCTGATAATGTTCGGCAGCGGGCCCCAGGAGAAACCAAGATTTATGGCTTGTGGCGTATCAATTACAACACTCTCCACACCGCAGTGAGGAAGACGAGCCAGAGGAAGGGTTCTCAACACGCGGTGCACATCTGGGACGGGGGCGGCGGCCGTGGGGAGCGACTGAAGGGGACGGACGAAACGTGCTCAGGTTAGGGGACATTTGAGTTGATGTTTAAAGTGAGTTATTGTGACACAAACCGCACGATGAAGAGGCCTCACAAGCTCATGGTGTTGTGAATGTTTAAGTCTGTCCCATTGTTAGGTCACCTGTTTAAACTTGGTTTTTTCAGCTAAGAGCACAGAGTCGAGGCTGCATCTGCTTCCAGGGATGGTTTTCTGCAGGGCCCATGCACTAAAAATGAACTTGAACACTGATTTTTTTTTTTTTTTTTTTTTACCATAAATGCAAAATATATTAAAATAGCATGTGAATAATAATATTTATTATTCACAGGACGTTTTCTTAAAAGGATATTGTAGATCCAGATATATTCTGTCAAATGTCCTTCTCTATCACCCATGTTATAATGTTGTCCCTCATCACAAACACAGGACTGGGTATCTTTAAACGTGAACTTTGTGGTCTCAAAAGAAACGTTACAATACTACTTGTATCGAAAAAATAAGGTACCAGTATCGAAAACTAGTTATCGTTTAAGAACTGGTATTAAAAAATGTGAACTGTACCCAGCTCTGCTGAACCAGACCTGGAGTTGTGTTCTGTTTAATTCACATCTGTTTAAGTAATTCTGTATTCTCTGGTGCTGAGTTTCTGAGGCCTCAGAAGACTCGGCCCCACTCCAGGAAGCACTGACCAATCAACAACCAGCCCTCTACATCCAGTCTGCGCTCAGTCATTTAGCAAAAAAACTAAAACTGATTCCTCACAGACATTTTTTACATTTTGTAGTAAAATAGCATCAGACAAAAAGTTTAAGGAAGTAAACCGCTTTTTTTTTTTTTTTTGTTCAAAAGACAGTGACATAGCTGCTGAAACATTTTGTTTAAGTCATCTAGAGGAGACCAAGACTGGTTCAAAAATATGAATAAAAGAGAAGGGGTGTAATGATACACTATCGTATCAGTTGCAAAAACATATCGATTAGAAGCGTCTCGATATGATTCAAGAACGATTATTCAAGAACGATATTGGCTAATTTGGAATGATACGATTCAACACCGTATCGATAATCAATACAGCAACTTTTTGCCAAAAAACATAAGTTTACTCTCAAATGTAGCACCGCGGCCAGGGTTGGTTATGTCCAGCAGACAGAGAGTGAAGAAAAGTTGAATATAACATTTTATTTAATTAAAAACACAAAATTTATCTCCAAAAAGTCATATCTGGTTTTATTTTAACATACAAATTTCTAATTTTGATATTTCCAATATTATCGATCGATACTTCATGTGTGTCAATATTCACTTCCTAGAAAATGATACGATACAAGGTCACGTGTATCGATGTTGTTGTATCAAGATATAGTTACTCTATCGTTACAGCTCTAATATAGAGCCTTTACTGCAATATCATGAAAACACAAACAATTTAAGAAGGTTCATAATGTTCATAACACTGTCTGAAATGTTCTAAATGTATTTAAAACCCAATCTAAATACTGAGGCCACCTTGTGACGGTTAGATGTGTGCATTGGAACAGGTGTAGATGATAAAGTGGTCCAGTGCTTTCTGCGCGCTGTAATTGAATGGAACACGCAGGAACCTAAATGGCTGCATGTCATAATCTGTCCCGCAGCTCTTCACTCAACAGACCGTGCACTCCGGAGATTGGAGAGGTGCCCGGGAGCAGGGAGGGGGCCACGGGGGGGTAGAGGAGAGTGTGTGTGTGTGTGTGTGTGTGTGTGTGTTGTGTGTGTGTGTAGTGGGGGTTGAGTTACAGTGGAGGTATATAAAGTGGAGGAGAGCTTTAATCCTCTCACGGGTCTGTCCTAATCTGAGCTCCGCGATCTGCATATGGGAGGGATGGATTACCCACCTTCCCCCGGTGCACGCACACACACACACACACACAACACACACACAACACACACACACACACACACACACACACAGGCTGGAGGTGGAAGTCCCAGGACACACCGAGACATAATACTGAGGTCTGTGGGCTGCTCTTAAAGCTACACTACCCACTCTATCTCTTCTAGTCACAACTACAACAACAGAGAAACTTTTCATTTCCTCCAAGTTCAACAAAACAAAAAACAAAAAAACACAAAATCCTGCTCCACTCCAGCGAAGTGAAGTTTAGAGCTGACCTTAAACTTGTCTCAGAGTCCAGAGTTAGACCAGGCCTTGTTTCTCCAGATTCTGGCTCTGTTGTTTCTTTTTATTTATGTTTGTGCTTATGTTTGTTTCTCTGCGTGAGCGGACACTTTCTCTGTTTTATCAGCAGACCTTTATTTATTGTAGACAAAAGTTGTAGACCGACCACTGAGCGCTGGAGAGTAAAGTCTGGATCAGGTGGTACTCGGCACATGATCAGTCCAAGACCTGCTTTAGTTTAATTTAGAGACAGTTTTATGACATGTTTTAGTTTTTGTACTATAATCCATTGGTTTAGTTTTGTCCTTACTCAGTAATACTATTTTGTGTTACAATTCCTTGGTTTAGACCTGGTTTAGTCCAGATTTAGGCTCATTTTGTCCTTTATTATGGTACTGATTAGCCTGCACGATATGGAGAAACCATGCGATATTCGATAACTATGTTGAAAATTGCGATAACGATATTATTGCAATATTTGAAAATAGAGCCTACTTTTCAAACATAGTAAGTTAAATTCACTACATTTCACAAAAATGTAAGTTCCTGTATTTACAAGTCAAAACAGCCACAAAATCAAAACTTAACACAGACTAAACCAGGAATAAAACAAGGCTAAGCTGTGGCTAAATTAATTAAATTACCACTAAAACTGGACTTTTTAAACATTTTTATTTAGTCACAACACATGTTCTTTTAAGGCTCTGGTGGAAAATGATTCTTCAGTGTAAATCTGTCAGATGGAAGACCACAGTGTTATTGTGATATATTTAGATTCTTGTGATACGGATATTGCGTTTGCTGATATTGCGATAACGATAATTTTGCGATATATTGTGCAGCCCTAGTACTGATGTATTAAGGTCTTGTATTGTCACCGTCCTCTCACTTTGTATCAGGAGATCCGACTGTTTTTCTGATAAATACATCAATAACTGCATCCTTTGCCTTCCAAATCCCGGCGTACGCTTGTCATTTCCAGCCACGTCTCGTCAGCAGAGCATATGCCCCACCAGAGGATGGGACGGGGTGGGATGGGACGGGGTGGGATGGGATGGGACGGGATGGGATGGGGGGGTGAGCAGGTTTAAGCCAAAGCCCCAATCCTCCCAGTCACAAAGTCATAACTCACCGCTCTATTATGGATTAGACCAGGACATTCATATTATTCTAAAATTTCAATGGACAATGTTATCAGAACAGACTGCAGCCCATCTGTCACTGTCCAAGGGTCTTCATAAAAATCCTTTGGTAAAATAATGTCAGCAGATATTAAAAGTTAATGGAACGGACCTGGAACTGTTCATCTTTAAAACCTTGTCAGTGCTTCATTCTTTTACATTTATTAATAGGAGAAGAAGTTATAAGCTGAGAAAACTGCAATACTAGAAGTATGCCAAGGTTGAGGCATTGTCCCTATCTCGCAATGGTAACAATTTAGAGCCCAGACCAAGCCAGGGATCTTCTAGTTCTGGGGTTAATACCCTTAAAGCCCTTATATCTCACAATGGTACTAAAGAATCCCCTAAACCTCTTCATTTGGTCCATCATTGTTGATAAGAGTTAGTTAGGATGTTTGGCCCTATCCTGCAATGGTAAAGATACAGGGCCCAGACCTGGAAACAAACAGAGATCTTCTAGTTCTGGGGTAAACGCTCTATCCACTGAGCTACAAAGTCCTAAAAGTATACAAGAAAACTAACCATTTCTTATTTTACTGACCCCTTGGAGTTACTATAGTATCTTTGGCCCTATCTTGCAATGGGACAGAATGAACCAAACACCAAAACTAGTCATTTCTTCCTTGGACCGTTACTGATCTTAGTGAAAGATTTAATCAAAATCTGGCCATTACTTTTCGAGTTATTGTGCTAAAAGTTAAAGGAACCAAACATGAGCTAATGAGAGGACAGACAGTAAAGCAGGGCGGTTTATGGAAGCGTCTGGTGTAACTTCCTCTTTAAGACGCTGCAGGAATGAGCTGAACCTGCACATTCTGGGACAAGTATAAAAACCTCACTGTGTTGAGCTCAGAGCCAGAGTAAATCAGTTAAATCAGACTGGTGCCCTTGTAGAGAGGAGCAGGGGCCAAAACAAACGCCGCCTCCAACGCGGAGCAGACGGCGGGCGCTCGGGAGCCGTTTGTGTTTGTTCGCTTTACAGAGGAGCAGCCAGAAGTCAGGTGGGTCTGTGGCATTTGGCAGTATGTGTTTCATTTTCTGATGTGGCATGACAAAGTGGTGACAAAGGTGGTGCTGTGGTTAGAAAGGGTGTGACAGGACACAATACCACGAGGCAAGCTGTGACACGAGGGTAAAAGAGAAGGAGAGCAGATTTTTATCTACTGAAATACATATTTTACACAGAACTATGTAGGTGCATGTTTAAAATCAACTTGTAATGAATGGCATTTACTTTTGTTATTTGAATTATATACAACAGCAGGACATGGATACTGCCAAATGTTTTGCCATAAACTCAACTGAGAGCTTCTTCGCTGTAAAAACAGAACCTGATCCTGAGATTTTTACCTTCAGAGAAAGTTGGGACATTTTGATGTTGCCATACCACAAAATCGCAATATTTTGTCACACCCCTAGAGGTTAGCACTGTCGCCTCACAGCAAGAAGGTCCTGGGTTTGATTCCTGGACAGTATGTGGGCACTCTATGTGTCTGGGTGGGGTCTCTCTGGTTGCCTCACCTAAAACCTAAAAACAAAACCAAGATCCTGGCTCCAGATCTGGAGAAGGTCCCTGGGCGCGGCGCTGAGGTCGCCCACTGCTCCTGACAGCTTTTACCCCAGAGACTGAAGGGTGGGTCAAATGCAGAAAACAAATTTCCCTGAGAGGACAATAAAGTCTACATTTAAACATAAATAACAGCATTTATTTGAGTTCAACTGATATGGGGTTTTCTGTGGCCAATGCTGATATTGATTTTTTAAATTCAGAGCCGATAAACACATTGGGACCCATATGTGGCCGATTTTCTTAATTTTATGAAAGAAATATAATATAGCCATTTGTTTTAGTAATGCTCATTAAAACAGAAACAAGTGTGTTCAAATGTGACTGAGAACTAGGGCTGTAACGATACAGTAACTGTATCAATTTTTTTTCCTATGATACAACTACATCGATGCACATGAACTTGTATTGAATCGTATCGTTTTCTAGGAAGTGAGTATCAATACACATGACGTATCGATCGATAATATCGGAAACATCGAAGTTTGTATGTTAAAATAAAACCAGATATGGCTTTTTGGAGATAAGTTTTGAGTTTTTAATTAAATAAAAAGTTATATTCAACTTTTCTTCACTCTCTGTCTGCTGGACATAACCAACCCCGGCCGCGGTGCTACATTTGAGAGTAAACTTTTATCATTTTTGGCAAAAAGTTGCTGTGTCGATTATCAATACGAAGGTATTGAATCGTATCGTTCCAAATTAGCCACCATCATTCTCTAATCGTATTGAAACACTTCTAATCGATACATATCGTATCGTTGCAAAAACGTATCGTTACACCCCTACTGAGAACAGTTAAAGATGAGATTTTAGAGAAAACCAATAAGGCAATCGAGTAGAGCTTGAGGAGAGCTACAAAATGCTTTTGGATTTTTTGTTCTACGAGGTTCTCTTCCAAAGAAATGAACAAAATCTTTTTATTGCTGATTTGAGCTTTTCAGGCTGAGATAAAGAGATTTTGTTTGTTTCCTATGAACTGCAGAGTAAGAGCCCAAACTGAGACAAGATGGGGTCCTTCAGTCACAAGGTCACCTGAGCTGTGCCTGACAACAACAAAAAATTGGCATGAAAGTGCAAAAATCTGCCCAATATATTTGTCGACCTCCAGTAATTATAATCAAACACAAGCTTAGTGGTACAAGACAAGACAGAGTAGAATCTGTCAGACAAAGTACTCAGACAGTCCCCACAAAAGTACAAGGCCAGAGTTCTCCTCCGGGACAGAGTACACAGAGTACACAGAGTACACACACACACACACACGTGGAGCAGCTGCTGTCCGAGACACTACACCCTGCACTTCACAGATAAGTGGGACAGACACTTATTCCACTGACAATAAAACACTTTAGACTCTGGGTTTTGTGAGGAGTGAAGGGATTACACGCCTCACACACTCACGGGACAAAAGGACGAGACGCTCTGTCCGCTAAAAACTTTCTTTATCATGGAAAATATCAACAGACGGCAGAGAAGGACACAGAACGAGAAAGGCATAACAGAGATTTCAATAAGGAGGAGGAAAAGAAAGGCTGTGGTTCTCAACAGGTGGGTCTGGGTCAAAAAGGGATCACGGGGAAGGTTTAATGTTTCAGCAAAGATCATTATAGACTTGGCATAGGTTTTTTATGCCAGATGTCCTTCCTCTTCATTTATACAGGCGAAAGATAGCAAAGAAATGAGAAAAGTTCCGCTTTAACAATGACCTATGTGCTACTGATAAATCAAGTTGTGCACTCATCTGACACTTTATTAGGAAGATTTAGTAAAGATTTAGTAAACGGTTTTCCTCAAATACAAGAAAAAGCTTCATTCTTTCTGTTGAAAAGCAGGGAGCAGAGCAAAGACGTCTGAGGCGGCTGCAGAGCTCTGAGTGAAGACCCAGGACGCCCCAGAGGAAGAGGAGACGGAGGTAGATGGAACATACAGATGTGTGCATGTGTTATTACAGTGACAGCAGCTGGAGGGCCCAGAGACAGCCCCCAGCCCACCCTCTGAAACCCTTCCTAACACCAGCTAAGTCACACACTCAAAGAGCTTAAAGATGACAGAAGAAAATGTGGTTAGTGTGGAGTTTTTGATACCGGTTCTTAAACAATACCTGGTTTTCGATACCAATACCTGAGCGATACTTTTTTCTGATACCTATGGTGAGCTAATTCTTCTTCTACAACCATAAAACTCAATAATATTAAATAAAAGACTGTATTCTGTGTTATTTATTTGATTCATGCAAAGGAACATTAAAGCTCCCACTAGGAAATTTCCACCCCCAAAGGTATCATTTAACAGCCCTAATGGGTAGTATACCATTAATACAAGCGTATGGTTGGTTCTATGCCAGATGCCCTTCCTGACACAGCCCCCTCCATTTATCCAAGCTTGGGACCGACACAAAAGTATACTTTGATTGTGAACCTCTGTGGCTGGATTACATGTATTTTTTTCTCACCTCACAACACGATACGGAGAAAACATGCGATATTTGATAACTATGTTGAAAATCGCAATAACAATATTATTGCGATATTTGAAAATAGAGCCTACTTTTGGAACATAGTAAGTTAAATTCACTACATTTCACAAAAATGTAAGTTCCTGTATTTACAAGTCAAAACAACGACAAAATCAAAACCAGGAATAAAACAAGGCTAAGCTGCGACTAAATTAATTAAATTACCACTAAAACTGGACTTTTTAGACATTTTTATTTAGTCACAACACATGTTCTTTTAAGGCTCTGGTGGAAAATGATTCTTCAGTGTAAATCTCTGTCAGATGGAGACCACAGCGTTATTGCGATATATTTAGATTCTTGCGATACGGATATTGCAATAACGATAATTTTGTGATATATTGTGCAGCCCTACCTCACAACCAGAAAGCACTGTGTTCAATCCTAGGTATGGGTAGGTAGTAGTAGTAGCTGTAGAGGTATAGATGAAGTAAAGTAGTAGTGCAGTACTTTATTGTATGTAAAATTCGGGGGGCTGTACCTTTAAGAGAAGCGGCTCCTCAGCTGTACAACATGTGTGTCCCTGTCTCTCTGCGTCTGTGCTGGAGAACAGCTCTGGCCCTGACCTACATCTCTCCCACCTCTGCACCTTCACACACTGACACACTTCAAACACACACACATCTGCACACACATCTGCACACACACACACACATCTGCAGGATTTGTCATGCACAGGCGCTCTCCTCTCTCCTGTCTCTCTGTCAAACACAAACACGTTGCCGCGGGATTAAAAGGGAAGCACTAATCTGACGTTTCTCTCTGTGTCTCACTCGGACGTGGGCAGGTTTTAGCTGCGTCGGCTCGAATCCACGTCTTTGTTTTTCCAGGAATTTCACCCTTGGGAGAAAAAGCAGCAAGGCAAAAAAAAAAAAAAAATGTGTTCGCAAGCAGATGGAGAGTTCGTTATGAAAGTGCTGCAAGAAGTGTGCACATTTTGGTTGGATTTCACCTTAAAAATGCACAACTTTTTAAATATGTAAAGCCCCTACAACCAGATTTTGTGGAGGTTCTACACTGTAAAAAATATCTGTAGATTTCATGGTAAAAATCTGTAAAATCTCAACAGTAAAAGACCGTAATTGATATATCGATAAAATACTGTTTTGGTTACAGTAATTAACTGTAATATTAAAAAATAAGGCAAAATTGTATTTTTTAGTTTTATTTTTGGTAATGTATACAGTATAGCACTGTTAAAAAAATTTAGTCCAGTGTTTATTACAGTGTAACACCTTTTTAAAAGATAACTTTAAATTTTACAGTAAATGTTGATTAAAATGTAAGCCGCAAACTGTAAAATATACAGTTAATCTATTTTTTGAAAGATTAATAACTTAATTTTACAGTAAATAATAATAAAAACTCAAGTCAAAAACTGTAAAAACAACATTTGTGATAATATTACACTGTAAAATGAAATAAAGGCCTCTTGTAATTTTTACGGTAGAATTCTGGCAACCACAGCTGCCAATTTTTTACCGTAAAATTTACAGATTTTTTTTTAGTGTAGACAAATAAACAGATAAATTTGTAAGATTACTCTTCCCTTTCACCCCTTTGTCATAGTGTTTTATTTGTTGTTTTCTCTCCTCGTAATTTTACGTGCATAAGTTCTGTCTATCTCTTTTTTTTAGTTTTTTTAAAAAAAGGTGGACAGCAAATGGAAGCGACGATTTTCCAGTTTTTATGTAATAATGTACCACTGCTTGAAAATAAAGAAATACAAAAAAAGATAAACAACTTTGTGTGTTTTATCAGCAGATGTTCAAGTGCAGAGCGACCAATGGGAGTCTCGATGTCGTATTAAGGTCTTGCTTTTCGTACACAGATGATTCCTGTAACAATACACGATTACACACGATTCAACCGTTTTCCTCAAATACAAGAAAAAAACCATGCCCAGCGTCCGCTTTAAGAGCTCAGCAGTGAACCGTGTGCTGTGCAGAGGAATGCGACAGCAGCAGCCGTCTGTTGGCTCAACCTGAACTTTGAAACACCATAAACTCGAGCCATAAATGGATAAGATATGGGCAGAACAGCAAAGAGCAGTGGTTCTCAGCTGGTGGGTCAGGGATCAAAAAAAAGATCAAGGCGAGGGTGATTACAGTTTCAATGTTCATCTTATTAAACGTTTAAATATTGTTTTAATGGCATGAAATGATGACGTAGTAAAATAACTGCGACACCGACTACTGGGATAAAACAGGGCCACTTATTTAGAGACGTAAAAAAATGTTTGCTAATGGAAAATACAAAAGAAATACAAGATTAGTAAGGCCTCAAAGTAACAACAGAGACTGTAACGTAAAGAGGTTAGGGCTGGGAATCTTAGGGCATCACAATTAAATATGATTTCGATTCAGAGGCCCACGATTTATGTCAGCTTTAATTCTTCAGCAATAATTCATTTTGACTGTATATTTTATATCTGAAACATAATTTTAAACACTTTCTACTCTAAAAACCAAAACTAGAGAACTAATAATTGATATGTTGCAGTAGCAAATTCAGAGCTGATGCAGAGCAAGACAGTAACATAAGATTTGTAGTCTTTTGATTTCAATTTTGATTATTAGTTTTTCTGAATCGACTGAGAATCTTTTTAAAGAAACAACTGAAATTATAATTTTTGCCACCTCTGCTCTTACTACTGCTACTGGAATAAGCACAGTCAGAGCAGAAGAGAACCAATAACAGAGAAAATTCACACTTTCTAACGCGTAAAATGTAGAATGCAGAAGAATAAGAAGCAGGATTACGCACGTCATCTGTGAGCGGCAGGTTACTGATATGAATGGCATGCAGTCACCTGATTTTTAATGATACAGAACAATGTTATTAGCAATGACAACACGACTGGCGCCAGAGAGCCGCACCGTGACCACACCAAACAACTTTGTGCCAATCAAAATGAAACCAAACTGACTCCAACTGAGGTCAAAGCAAAGTCAACGATGGAGGAGGTGCTGAAGTTAAAGCTGGTGATTCTCGTGACCACAGCAAAACCAAAACAAAAACAAAAAGAAGCGGCTCAGGCCTCACCGCGGCACAGAAGTGGTTTGAGCTGTGACGCGCGGCTGACTCAGCCTCAGCTCAGCCTCAGCTCAGCCTCAGCTCAGACTCCAGGCGAGGAACAGGTCATGACTTCATTTATTATTCTGTGAACTAAAGGAGGAGGTGGAACAAGTGTTGGACTGAAGTACAGTTACTTCAAATAAATATTATATATGCGGAAGTACAAGTAGCT
This sequence comes from Bostrychus sinensis, assembly GCA_020698575.1. Lineage (NCBI taxonomy): Eukaryota > Metazoa > Chordata > Actinopteri > Gobiiformes > Eleotridae > Bostrychus > Bostrychus sinensis. The sequence goes on along the minus strand of CM036241.1, from coordinate 1,783,457 downwards.
GACAAAACTATTGGCTGACTTGTTAAGTAATCATTTCTTTATTGGTATGTAATTACAGCAAAACCTACTACAAGTACAGGTTTTACTGATACTACTACAACAACTGCAACTGCTGTTACTACTACTGTTACTACTACTGTTACTACTACTGTTACTACTACTGCTGTTACTACTACTGCTGTTACTACTACTGTTACTACTACTGTTACTACTACTGTTACTACTACTGCTACTACTGCTGTTACTACTACTGTTACTACTACTGCTGTTATTACTGTTTGTTACTACTGTTATTACTATTACTGTTAATACTACTACTACTGTTACTACTACTGTTACTACTGCTGTTATTACTACTACTGTTACTACTACTGCTGTTATTACTACTGCTGTTACTACTACTGCTGTTATTACTACTGTTTGTTACTACTGTTATTACTATTACTGTTAATACTACTACTACTGTTACTACTGTTATTACTATTACTGTTAATACTACTACTACTGTTAACTGTTATTACTATTACTGTTAATACTACTACTACTGTTACTACTGCTGTTACTACCGCTACTATTACTACATCTAAACTAGAATTGAGTACAGTACTTTGTTTGTGAGATGAGTAAAAAAAAAAAAAAAAAGAATTACTTTAATCCAAGCACAGACAGTCACAAGCCGGAGTGCTCATTGTGCTGGTCCCAAGCACAGATAAATGGGTCATAAATGGGAGGAAGACGCTGTGCAGACTCCAGACGAGAAAAGCAGAAGACCATTCATAACAAACACTTTTTAATGGCAAAAATATGTCTCTACTTTGCAGCACTGAGCTAATTCTTCTTCAGCTTTTAACGAGACAGCGCTAAAGTTAGCACCAGACGATAAAAGCTGCAAAACATCTCCTACAGAATCGTTTCAGGGCAGCAGTTTTTTTGAACACATAAATCTGAAGCCTGTACAACAAACGGCGTTGCTCTAAACACTCGGCTGCGCTCTGAGTTCACCGCGATGGTATGCAGCCGCTCAGACCAGAGCTGCTCATTACAACACTTTTCTCTTTCTGCTCTCCCTCTGTTCCTCTCCAAACCTGACCCTGGACTCTCGCCGAGGCTGCAAAAAACAAACAAAAAAACGCTCGGGAAAAGTTGATTGTTGGCAAAACATGAATGGCCGTTAAGGAAGACGGTTTGTGAAAGTCGGAGAGTGAGGCGAAGGCATTAGGACAAGTTTTATTTTGGTTTTAACGGTGTTGTAAAAGTAGATTTCTCCTTTTAGACTTTTATGGGAAAGGCTCAGTTTAGCACAATGGGGAAAATACGACATGGATAACAACCAATGGTAGGGCTGCAGGATGAAAGAAAACATGCGATATTCGATAACCGTGTTGAATATTGCAGTAACGATATTTTAAAATAGGGCCTACTATTCTGACACAGTAAGTTAAATTCACTTCACACAAAAATGTAAGTCTCTGTATTCACAAATCAGAACTTAACAGAGGCTAAACCAGGATTAAAACAAGGATAAACTGCGAATAAATTAAGGAAATTACCAATAAAACTGAACTTTTTAAACATTTTTATTTAGTCTCAACACATTTTAAATAAAAGCTGTGGTAGGAAAATGATTCTTCAGTGTAAATCTCTGTCAAAAGGACGCCCACAGTGTTAATGTGATATATTAGGATTCTTGCGATACTGATATTGCGATAACGATAATTTTGCGATATATTGTGGTGTGGCAGTAGATGACTGTAGTGGTAGTATTGGTAGTAGTGAGAGTTGTAGTCAAGACCGGACTAATTGAGACCAAGACCAGTCCAAGTCCAGAGTGAACTGAGACCAAGACCAAGGCAAATCGAGACCAAACCCTTAGTGAACTAACACTAAATAAAGGGGAAAAGTAAAAAAAAAAATAAAATAAAAGTTTCAAATGCAGGTGCAACAAACTCCACAAACAAAGACCGATCATTTTCCAGGATCTTCTAAACCTAATGACTCAAAAATTATGAATAATAGCTTTTTCTCATAATGTTTGGTAAATAAAATCTCAGAGCCCACCACATCTCAGACTGAGACAAGACTAGAACTGGGTAACGTTAAATGATAACTGAAAAAAAACAATTATTCAATACCTAGTGGGACCTTTAATGTTCCTTTGCATGAATCAAATAAATAACAGAATAAATCATACAATATACTAGTTTTAATTTACAGCCTATTCAATATTATTGTGTTTTATGATTGTAGAAGATTAATTAGCTCAGCATGGGTATCAGAAAAAGTTTCGCTCAGGTGCAAGAAGAGACCGAGTAAAACTTCAGCCGAGACCAAGACTGTAAAAAAAAAAAAATGGTCTCAAGAACAGTCTCAAGACCAAGACTGGACCCGGGCGCTGCAACACTGGTAATAGTAGTAGTAATTATGGCTGCACGATATGGAGAAAACATGCGATATTTGATAACTATGCTGAAAATTGCTGATAACAATATGGTGATATTTGAAAATAGGGATGCACCGATACCGATACCAGTATCGGGTATCGGTACCGATACCATGTCCAAGTACTCGTACTCGTATTCATAATACTGGGCCGATACCAACAACCGATACCACTTTACAGCGCTGTCATGTGACATTCCCCTCTCAGCTGAGGAGTGAGAAACCTGTGGATGGATTTCAAAGTGAACTGTATGGAGATAAAAGCAAAGCTGACTCTACATTCTGCTCAACCAGACTTATCCCAAATCATACGCGAGTCCTGAAACTTAAGCAGTTGTCCTTTTGTCGTCCTAGTTGTCCCGAAAATGATATAAACGCGGAGTGTGAAGCAGTTGTTGTCTGATAAAACATAAGAAGTACCGTTGCTAATTGTGTTAGCTGCTGTGTTAGCTGCTGTATGTCTTGGTGAATCTCCGCTGGTTATGCGCAGATGCTCAATCTGTCTTTAAAATGATTTTAGCGACTGAATAGAGGAGAATCTAAGCTTTAAAATGAGGTATAACATGTCCATATTCAGCAAATTTTAGCCATGGTTAGCTGTGTTCAAACCACTCGGTTGTAAAAATAACTTAGCATCGCAGAGCGGGGATAGACGGCAAATAGACGGCACGGTATGGGATGAATGAGATACAGCAGTGTGACTGTATAAACTATAAAGTAACTCCTATATAAGTACTCGTATCGGTACTCGGTATCGGCAAGTACTCAAATGGAAGTACTCGTACTCGTATCGGTTTGGAAAAAAGTGGTACCGGTGCATCCCTATTTGAAAACAGAGCCTACTTTTCAAACATAGTAAGTTAAATTCACTACATTTCACAAAAATTTAAGTTCCTGTATTTACAAGTCAAAACAGCCACAAAATCCTAACTTAACACAGACTAAACCAGGAATAAAACAAGGCTAAGCTGTGACTAAATTAATTAAATTACCACTAAAACTGGACTTTTTAAACATTTTTATTTAGTCACAACACATGTTCTTTTAAGGCTCTGGTGGAAAATGATTCTTCAGTGTAAATCTCTGTCAGATGGAGACCACAGCGTTATTGCCATATATTTAGATTCTTGCGATACGGATATTGCGATAACGATAATTTTGTGATATATTGTGCAGCCCTAGCAGTAATAGTAATAGTAATTTTCTCGGCGTATCTTCGCACTCCAGCGTCCCTTGAAACCGCTGCATGTTACGGTCTTCACACATTACGTTCTGCCTCCTCCTCATCCGTCATCCTCATTCCATCTCTGCACAGTTCACACAAATATCTTTCCCTGTGAAAGCTCTCAGTCCCGCTCCTCGCAGAGTAACGGGCAGGATCCATATTCGCTCGGACACATCTCTGTCCATTTGTGTCCATTAGGGCGCCGTGTTTCCGGGTGGGAGCTGCAGAGGAGGATGAGAGTGTTTGACAGCGACCGCATGAGTGTAAATGCTTCAGGACAGGCGTGCGGAGAGCGCCGCCGACATTCAGCCTTTCCTCTGTCGTCTGTGGGTCAGAAGGGAGCGGAGATAATGCAAGCGTCCGGCCTGAGGGGAAAGACAGCTCCAGAGATTCAACATCAGGACAGAAGGCAGCCGAAAACATGTCCCGTACTGAGCAGTGCATCCCAACATCCTGCTCTGTTTCAGCATTTATTTAGGTTGGCCCATCGATCCATAGAAATGATTAGGGCTGCACAATATATCGCAAAATTATCGTTATCGCGATATCTATATCGCAAGAATCTAAATATATCACAATAACGCTGTGGTCTTCCATCTGACAGAGATTTACACTGAAGAATCATTTTCCACCAGAGCCTTAAAAGAACATGTGTTGTGACTAAATAAAAATGTTTAGTGGTAATTTAATTAATTTAGTTGCAGCTTAGCCTTGTTTTATTCCTGGTTTAGTCTGTGTTAAGTTTTGATTTTGTTGTTTTGACTTATAAATACAGGAACTTACATTTTTGTGAAATGTAGTGAATTTAACTTACTATGTTCTAAAAGTAGGCTTTATTTTCAAATATTGCAATATCGTTATCGAATATCGCATGTTTTCTATATAGATATATTGGATTTCCAGAAGACCATCAGCAGAATAGATCTCATGCAGATCATACAAGGGGCCATTGTCAAAATGTACAACCAATCAGAAAAAGAAAGTATTGTTTAAAGCTTGTCCCATTTTGGTTAAAATTTTAAATTTTGGAGGCAGGGAATAATTGCAGCTAATTGCAGATAAATTGACCCAGTTTTATCTGCAGTACAGTGACCTAAAAGACACAGAGCACTCCTTTGAGGGGTCAGGTTCAGAATTGAGTGGCGTAATACAATAATCATCATAATAATAATAATAATGTCCCTGTAGGGAAAGTTGTCCTCTGTGTTTGGAGTTAAACCTGTCAGGAGCAGCGGGACCCTCCATGTTTTAGGTTAAGAACAAACAAACTCCACACAGAGAGGTCCCACTCGGCCCGGGGTTGAACCCGGGACCTTCTTACTGTGAGCTTTGCCACTGTGCTGCCTTTTGGTTGAGAAGTGAAACTCATTCTAAAAAACAACTCCAGATGACTTCTCTGTAAACTTTTTGTTGTAATCATTTCTATAATTTATTTTACTCCCACCTTTATGCTTCATGTGTTTTAAAATCTGTGTCACAACTTCATGCCATCAGACTTCCATTAAGACGAACAATAAAACTATATGCAACCTTTACATGGCACTCTTTTAGGCCTCAACCCACCAGCTGAGAAACACTGCTTCATTAGAGTTTTTTCTTTTTTAGTTAAAGCCTTATTGGTTTTTCTGATGTGGTAGTTTCTGACACTATCTTCACACAATCTCAGACATTTTGCATTTTGAGATATTTTCTGGCATGTTAGTAACCAATCTTCAGACCCTGACCCTCTACTTGAGAACCACTGATGTAGCAGATAACCAACAAGGCTTTACACACAAGATTATTCTAGACTAGTGGTTCCCAAATGGTGGTGTAGTTGTAATATTCATCGTTATTGAAGCTTAAATGTAGTTTTAATAACATGAAATTGGGTAACAGATTTTTTTATTACATGTGCCAGGAAGGTGGGAGTTCTTTGGTTCATTAAAAGTGGGTCAAACCGGGTCAAACCAGAGTCAGACCGGACGAGAACCAGTGCCTCTCTCGACAGCACATTGTCAGATTTATATCACGTTTAATCTGGAAATGCACGGATTAGCTCAGGGATTTATCTGCAGCTATTCTCATAATGAATTCCTCAAAAGAAGCATTTATATTTGACCAAACTCAGCAAAATCCCGCACAAACCCAGTGGGACGCAACCGTTTGTCTCATTTTAACAGCACAGAGTCGACAAAGAGCAAAACAAAGCATCCCTCTCTGTATCTCGCTCAGTTTTAAGCCTTGAATGTTCAAACTGAGATTACTGCGCGCTATTCTCACTTCCTGTTTGTCCCACAGTCTCAGCTCATTGTGGTTCTGTGGTGTCCTGAATGCATCATGGCACCAGTTTGCAGGGGCGGCACTGAGCAAAATGAAACACGAGACACAAAACCTGACACGAGACAGAGACAGCAGGCATTTTAAAACAGTGAAAACATTTAAAGTGAATGCTTAATAATCAGACGACCAGAGTAGAAATGGAGCAAGTTAGAGACCCATGAAGCCCAGGAGAAGGAATTTCTGACAGTCACTGGAGATGAGCCAAATAAAAGTGAGAGAATAACAGCAATGATAATGTAATAATGGCCAATAATGTAATACCTGCCAATAACATCATAATTTTGGCAATTTTGAATGAAATAAAGCCAATAACATAATAACATTTTGGCATAGCATTAAAAAAATCCTATGAAAATGTAATAACTGCAGCTTATAATGTAATATAATGTAACAGGACTGCATTTCTTGGAAGCCTTATGCTAACTCCACCCATAAAGTTATGAATTTATAAATAATATAGTGAATAGATGATTTTGAACTACAAATTCTCAGGTCAGTGTTTGATCGTACAAACAGGCACAGTGCATATCTGGATTAATGGCTAAATGGAAAAACAAACTGCACTAAATCTAAAAAAAAATTAAATATTACAAATATGCAGCCCTATTGATGTATTATTACATTACAGGCTGGAGTTATTGCATTTTCAAATGATTTTTTATGTAATAACTTCTAACTTTATTGGTAAAATGTTATCATTGTCATTGGCTCAAAAACCTTGTTACATTATTGGCTCTATGACATTTAAAATTGCCAAATTTCCATAATTATTACATTACGGGTTGTTACAATTTGCGGTATTCTAAAAGTTATACATACAGAGTAGGGCTGCACAATATATCGCAAAATTATCGCAATATCAGCAAACGCAATATCCGTATCGCAAGAATCTAAATATATCACAATAACGCTGTGGTCTTCCATCTGACAGAGATTTACACTGAAGAATCATTTTCCACCAGAGCCTTAAAAGAACATGTGTTGGGACTAAATAAAAATGTTTAAAAAGTCCAGTTTTAGTGGTAATTTAATTAATTTAGTCACAGCTTAGCCTTGTTTTATTCCTGGTTTAGTCTGTGTTAAGTTTTGACTTGTAAATACAGGAACTTACATTTTTGTGAAATGTAGTGAATTTAACTTACTATGTTCCAAAAGTAGGCTCTATTTTCAAATATTGCACTAATATTATCGCAATTTTCAACATAGTTATCGAATATCAAATGATTTCTCCATATCGTGCAACTGTAACTGTGAACAAAAACAGCAAGGACAGAAACACAGAAAGTAGTGTCCAGCCTTTACTTTCACATCTTTTTTTTTAAATATTTTAATCTATCTTTATGCAACAGAAGGAGATTCTTGCAGCCTAACCTCGAGCTAAACCCCGCTCCACTGCAGCTCTCCGTTTGTGTCTGAGCGGAGGTTTCTGCTTGTTCTTGGAGCCGTCCCAAAAAGGAAAGGGCCGGTCCGACAGGTCAGTCCAGAAACAAAGAGAGAGCCACTTCAGCCTCAGAGTGACTCACAGACGAGGACAGAACAAAAGAATCTGGCTCATTAGGTCACATCACCGCCGCTGTCGCTCACATCAGCAGAACGGCAGCATGACCTGAGTCCGCACGTGCTCAGTGGGTGCCCGACGTGTCCGAGTCCGTTAGCACAAGACACTTCCTCCAGGCTAAATGTAGAAAATGAACAAGAGAACAGAGGAAGGGACGAGGTGGGAGCAACAGAAATAGAAGTGCTACTTTGAAATAATTGTAGTCAAGTTGAAGAAAAAGCAATAAAATCTACTCCTGCTGCTGCTCCTCTGTACTTTTGACTTTAAATGAGTGAGCGGCACACAAAAATCTCAGAGGAGTGAATGTTCTTCTTTTCCGTCTTCCTTTGACACATTTGTGAAGGTCAGAGGCTGAAACAATCCACCATCAATCCACAAACTGAAGCGTTTTATTCATTAATGAGACAGGACTTTGAATAAATCAGGTTTGTTTCTCATTCATCAGTAAAAAGTCTTGCACCCCTCCATCACATGGGCCCTTAAACTTTTCACGCCTACTTCCACAATGGAAAATATTTAGCTTTCCAAGTAAATCTTGACTAAACCAGGACTAACACAGGATTAAAATGGAACTAAACAGGACTAAACTAAGATTAAACTATGACATAACCAGTATAAAACAGAGATATAACGATATAATGAACTGTATCAATGAACTGATTTTTTATTCCTATGATACAACTACATCAATACACTTCGCTTGTATCGAATCGTATCGTTTTCTAGGAAGTATATATCAAAAAACATGGGGGAAAAAGCTGTATATTAGAAACACTGACATTAGAAATGTTAATGTTCAAATAAAACCAGATGTGTCTTTTTGGGTGTAATTTATGTGTTTTTCATAAAATGAAACGTTTGTGCTGGAGGTGCTGAATTGTATAAGCCGATATCGTTCTTGAATCAGTTTGATATTCAATATGTGTTAGGGGTGTAACGATACGTTTTGCAACGATACAATATGTATCAATTAGAAGTGTTTTGATACGATTCAAGAACGATATTGGCTAATTTGGAATGATACAATTCGATATGATTCAACACCTTTGTAGCAATTATCGATACAGCAACTTTTTGCCAAAAATCATAAAGGTTTACTCTCAAATGTAGCACCGCGGCCGGGGTTGATTATGTCCAGCAGACATTTTAGCATTTTAACATACAAATTTCTAATTTCAATATTTCCGATATTATCAATCGATACTTCATGTGTATCGATATTCACTTCTTAGAAAATGATACGATTCGATACAAGTTCATGTGCATCGATGTAGTTGTATCATAGAAAAAAAAATCTATACAGTTACCCTAATATGTATCGTTACACACCCAAAAGTTTATTTAGCAGAACAGGAGGAGTGTAAATCCTGTGCTCCAGCCCTGGCCCCTGGCCCCTGGCTGTGTGAAGCTGAAACGTCCCGCCCTGCCCCGTCCCGTGTCCTCTGCTGAATAAGCCCCGCTCTCTCTCTGCTGTACATTCTCAGCTGGCCCCGCTCTCTCTGTGGAGTATAAATACATCACTGTGGTACTATTACTGAGTAAATGAGCTGCCACGTTCAGGGGCCCCTCAGGGACCCGCTGCCGATCATAACTTCAGGATCCCACGCTCGCTCCGGCGCTCAGAGCCACCTTCAGACCGACCGGGAATAAATCTGAGCGCCGTTACCGAGCAGGGCCACCGTGTTAACGGCCACTTTATTAGGTACAGCTGTTCTAACCTAAACCCGGACTAAACCTGGACTAAACCAGGACTAAACCAGGACTAAACCAGGACTAAACCAGGGCTAAACCAAGGCTAAACCAGAACTAAACCAGAACTAAACCAGGACTAAACCAGGACTAAACCAGGACTAAACCAGGACTAAACCAGGACTAAACCAGGGCTAAACCTGGACTAAACCAGGACTAAACCATAGGACTAAACCAGGGCTAAACCAGAACTAAACCAGGGCTAAACCAGGGCTAAACCCGGACTAAACCAGGACTAAACCCGGACTAAACCAGGGCTAAACCTGGACTAAACCAGGACTAAACTATAGGACTAAACCATAGGACTAAACCAGGGCTAAACCAGAACTAAACCAGGGCTAAACCAGCGCTAAACTATAGGACTAAACCAGGACTAAACCAGGGCTAAACTATAGGACTAAACCAGGGCTAAACCAGGGCTAAACCAGGGCTAAACTATAGGACTAAACCAGGACTAAACCAGGGCTAAACTATAGGACTAAACCAGGGCTAAACCAGGGCTAAACCAGGGCTAAACCAGGACTAAACCAGGATTTAACTAGGACTAAACCAGGATTTAACTAGGACCAAGCCAGGACCAATCCAGGACTAAACTAGAAATAAAACCAGACTTGCATAACAAAAGAAGTTGGAGAAGTGCTATAAACAATATACTGCTTTCAGCCATAGCCATTTATTTTTTATTTGTCCATTAACTTAAACTTTGTGGGAAAAATCTTAAAAGTGAACGTGCTTCTTCTCGGCAGGTGCTGAAAGAGTGAGTGGAGAAAAAAACAGTGGCGCACTCCATCAACTTCAGCTCATGCCAAAGGCTACACCAGCTTTTTAAACTCAAATTAAACCACAAAACAGCTTTAAACTTGCAGAGCACTGGTAAACGTGTTACAAAGTGCATTAAGGATCTGTGTCAGAAGCAGATAAAAAAGTTTTAAAGTGTGTATTTGGTCTCACACGCCGCCGTCTGTCAGAGCAGAAGGATCCTGTCCAGTCACATCAGAGGCTTAAGAACCATTTAAGATCAGGAAGCTGCCGTTTAGGACGACTGACATGAAAAAGAGGCACGAGATAAAGAGAATAAAAGGAGGATTGGACTTTTTAAGGACACACGATGCAGCGTAAAGCGTCGGCTCATGACCTCAGCACTTCATGTTCGACACTCGCCACTCTTTGCAGCGTTAAGTCTCAGTGAAAAGCGAACACTGACGGACAGAGAGCGGCTGTGTGTGCCCTACATCCCCCCTCACACACAAAAGGACTGCATTTTCTCTCATTTAGGTCACTGTGCTGCTGAGTGGTGGCCTGTGGACTTCCTAAAAACCATGAAATAGATTTAACAACAGTGTGTTTGGGGCGACTAACTGGCTTTCTAGGTCAGGTTCCTCTAGGCCTCCCATCTCCTGGCAGCCAAAATACTCACTGTCCCTCCTCTGTGCAGCTCCAAGAACCATCTCAGTCTGGAAACTTTAGCTCCAAAAAAAAATCTAACCTGAGCTGTCCTTGTGATGATTCTTAACCCGGTCCATCCTCGTCATCAACAAAGAACAGAAACATCTTCAGCTCTGCTCCTGTCTCTAACTCCGAGCCTCTGCATCTTTCCCAGACTAAACCAGGACTAAACCAGGATTAAACCAGGATTAAACCAGATCTAAACCTGGACTAAACCAGGTCTAAACCAGGATTAAACCAGAAGTAAACCAGGTCTAAACCAGGATTAAACCAAGACAAAGTAAGGACTAAACCAGGTCTAAACCAGGATTAAACCAGAACTAAACCTGGACTAAACCAGGGGTAAACCAGGTCTAAACCAGGAGTAAACCAGGTCTAAACCAGGACTAAACCAAGACAAAGTAAGGACTAAACCAGGTCTAAACCAGGAATAAACCAGGTCTAAACCAGGTCTAAACCAGGACTAAACCAAGACAAAGTAAGGACTAAAACCAGGACTAAACCAGGAGTAAACCAGGTCTAAACCAGGTCTAAACCAGGACTAAACCAGGACTAAACCAGGGCTAAACCAGGTCTAAACCAGGGCTAAACCAGGTCTAAACCAGGACTAAACATGATGGACCTCAGTATTTCTAAATTCCTGTGTACGGCCCTGAACAGGACTGTGTGTGGTGTGATGTTAAAGCATCTGAAGCCGGAATAGAACTACAGACCGTGCTGCTGTGATGCTGTTGTGTAACCAGTGAGCCAGGTTTATTCATATTTTTCACTTTTTTCACAAGTGTAAAGTAAATTTAGAGAAAGTCCGTGCTCTGGAGCGGGACAGCAGCGAGCTCCTAAAGACCCCCGTTTACCAGAGAAGCTGGAGCCCTGACTCTGTTCTCTGTCTGTGTGTGAGAGGAGGAGAAGCGGGCCCCGGGGCCATCGGCTGGGCCCCAGTTCAACGTCTGCTGCTGACTCAGAACTGCCTGTGTCTGTGTGAAACAACAGCCTGCTCCCGTCTGCTCCTCCATACCTCTGCACGTTCAGCCCAAAGCTAGGCTCTATTTTCAAATATCGCAATAACATCGTTATCGCAATTTTCAACATAGTTATTGAATATCGCATGTTTTCTCCATATCCTGCAGCCCTAGTTCCTACTGGTTTAACTCACAGCGAAGAACTCTCCTCCAAAAATGTGTCTTTTATTGAATATTATAGTGTTTTATGATGGCAGAAGATGAGTTAGCTCACCATAGGAATCAGAAAAAGTATCGCTCAGGCCCCGGGATCGAAAACCAGGTATCGTTTAAGAACTGGTATTGAAAAAATCTACCAAGAGGAGACCAGAGAGGAGGTTTATGGATGTAGTTAAAGAGGACATGAAGTTAGTTGGTGTGAGAGAAGAGGACGCACAGAGCACAGAGCAGAAGTCAGAAAGATGAAGTCTTAAACACATAAGCAACAGTAAACAACGACCACATTATCCAGATATGTTACTGTTGTTATTAGAAATTCAAATAACTCTCAGCTTTACTTCCTGCTCCATTTCCAAACACGATGCCAGTCTTTCCTCCCCCTCCCCCTGCAGTCAGTGTAACTCCGTGCGCATCACTGAGCTGCAGCAGAGGCGAGGATCTGAACAGGGAGTGGATGGGTTTAATGTTGATGACTAATTAATTAACACATAATGAAATGTTAAAAATGTGATATTCCTCCAACACGAGCTGCTCCTGGGGTTGTTTTGGTGGCGGTGACAGATCCTGCTGCGCCGCTGAAACCGGGGCGGCCCGACTGGTTTGACAACATGGGAATTTTAACCGCCCCAGCAGCTGAATCATCACTGAATACGGTTACTACAACTGCAACTACTACTACTACAGTTACTACTGACTACTGCAACCTTAGAGACTGGTGTCATGCACTCGCCGGACACTTTATTACCTGCTTATATGCTACTAATGAAAATATCTAAACAATCACTTAGTGCAATCATTCTCAAACTTTTCTAATGAGAAACCACCAAAAAAACATTTTAATTAATTAAAAAGAGCCTAAACCAGGACTAATCCAGGACTAAACTAGGTCTAAACCAAAAGTAAACAAGGACTATTAAACCAGGACAAAACCCGACTAAACAAAAACAGGTCTAAACCAGGACTAAATCCAGGCTAAGCCAAAAGTAAACAAGATTAAACCAGGACAAAAACAGGTCTAAATTAGAACTCAACCAGGTATAAACCGGGATTAAACCAAGACTAAACCGAGAGTAAACCAGGACTAAACCGAGAGTAAACCAGGTCTAAACCAGGACTCAACCAGGAGTAAACCTAGACTAATTCAGCTCTAAACCAGGACTAATCCAGGACTAAACCAGCTCTAAAGACCCAGGCCTAAACTACATCTAAACCCGGATTAAACCAGGTCTAAATCCAGACTACACTAAGACTAAATAATGACTTAGCAAGACTAAAATGAGGTTTAAACCAGGTCTAAACCAGGACAAAAATGGGACTAAACCAGGACTAAACAAGATTAAACAAGGACAAAAACAGGTCTAAACTAGGACTCAACCAGGTATAAACCAGGATTAAACCAAGACTAAACTAAGACTAAACCAGGTCTGAACACAAACTAAACCAGGTCTAAATCAGGATTCAGCCAGGATTAATCCAAGACCAATTCAACTCTAAGCCAGGACTCAACCAGGAGTAAACGTAGACTAATTCAGCTCTAAACCAGGACTAATCCAGGACTAACCAGCTCTAAAGCACCAGGACTAAACTAGATCTAAATCCAGACTAAACAATGACTTAACCAAGACTAAATCAGGTTTAAACCAGGATTTAAACCAGGTCTAACCCAGGAATAAACCAGGTCTCCTCCATTCTGATGCTCAGTGTAAACTTCATCTCCTCTGCTGTAACCCATTGCTTTGCTGCGATGTGATTGGTTGATTAGATATCTGCACGTAGACCAGGTGCCCCTAACAAACCGTCCTGCCTGTATTACAGAAGTCCAGTCCAGTCAAGGTCCAGGTCCAGGTCCAGGTCCAGGTCCAGGTCCAGTCCAGTCCAGGTCCAGGTCCAGGTCCAGGTGAGTACTGAGCCCCTCTCTCTGTAAGAAGCTTGGCCTTTGCCTCAGTTATTTCCTGTTGTTGTGGTCCCAGGAGAGCGAGGGAAGAGTCTGGAGTTGTTACAGAGGAGTTGTCTCTGAGGTCAAGTCCCATTGTCCTCCTGTACACAGTCATCAAACGCACTCAGACTCGGACTCAACTGTGGACTAAGGGACTGGACGGACTTCAGACGGACTTCAGATATTTCTGCTGCTCCTCTGCAACAGCAAAGGACTGAGAAGAACCAATAACTAGGGTTGGGCCATATGGCAAAAAAATTAATCACAATTTTTTTTCCCAGAGCAGGAAAAACTCTCGTTTCTATCTCCTCACACTTCCACGACCTAGTTCTCTCACTTTGTCGGACTGTTAGCAGTAAAATCACCTGTTTAAAACTGCGCACGAAACCTATTTAAAGAACAAGATGCGGTATTGACGCGCGTCAGCTCTGCGCTCCTTCTGCTTTACTGCAAACCACGGCTTGCGCGCCAGGTTTTTGGAGTTAGAATGGTTGAAATATATATAGGACAGTTTTGCCCATTTGTCCTCTGGATTAACTGCAGTGTAAAACGATTGTATAGACTGCTGTTTTTGTGCTGCACAGCAAATGCTAACGTTAGCTTAGTGCCAATGTAAGCGCTGTTGCTACAGTTGTTGCATGTTTTTTAATGCTTTTTGGTATTTAAATGTGCAGTAACTTTAGGTGGTTATTGCTCTAAACTCCACTCTTGTTCTCTGTTCCCTCAGCCGCTCCATCATCTGTGGCTGCACCGTCTGGAGACTTGTCCAATAAAACGGCTCTAAGCTTATCACCGAGATCGAGCCTATACTTAACCGCGATTCAACTTTAAATTCAATTTTTGGCACAGCCCTACCAATAACAATAACACTGAAACTGTGGAAAGAGACTAAGTCTAAACCAGGCCTAATCCAGCTTTAAACCAGGATTAAATTCGGACAAAACTCGCACTCGTTCTTTGAAAGTAGCAGTTGTCATACTTCACCAGACTAACACTTCCACACACAAACACACTCGGTCTGCGTGTTGTCGGTCCAAACACAGAGTGACAGAGAGCGGCTCACTTTACCTTTGCCTGCCGGTCCCAGAGCGGCCTCGTGTTTACAAGTGTCCAACAATAGCTCTGGAACAACTCGCTCCAACACAGGACGTCCCACAAACAGACTGTGTGCCAAAATATTATAACAGTGCCTAAACTCCACACTGCACACATTCCACTGACCGCTGGACTCATTGTATTCCTGATCTTTTTATTGTCTTTTTAACAGAAGGTATTTTTCCTGATGCAGCCCTCCACTTATCCAGGCTTGGGACTGGCACATTTTGGCTAGAATACTGTTTTGGCTCCATGACGGGGAATTGAACCTCTAACCTCTCGCACCAAAGGAGGGGAACAACCAGAGCACGAACAGGAGCCATGAAAGGCTTTCGGGACAAGAGCAAACATCTGGGAACCACTGCTTTGGATAAAACCCCTGCAGCGACTAAACCAGGTCTAAACCAGGACTAAACCAGGACTAAACCAGAACTAAACCAGGACTAAACTAGGACTAAACCAGGTCTAAACCAGGTCTAAACTAGGACCAAACCAGGTCAAAAGCAGGACTAAACCAGGTCTAAACCAGATCTAAACCAGGTTTAAAACAGGACTAAAACAGGACTAAATCCGGACTAACCCAGGTCTAAACTAGCTCTAAACCAGGTCTAAACCATGCCTAAACCAGGTCCAAACCAGGCCTAAACCAGGCCTAAACCAGGTCTAAAGCAGGACTAAAGCAGGTCTAAACCAGAACTAAACCAGGACTAAACTAGGACTAAACCAGGTCTAAACCAGGTCTAAACTAGGACCAAACCAGGTCAAAAGCAGGACTAAACCAGGTCTAAACCAGATCTAAACCAGGTTTAAAACAGGACTAAAACAGGACTAAATCCGGACTAACCCAGGTCTAAACTAGCTCTAAACCAGGTCTAAACCATGCCTAAACCAGGTCTAAACCAGGTCTAAACCAGGACTAAACCAGGACTAAACCAGGTCTAAAACAGGTCTAAAACAGGACTAAATCCGGACTAAACCAGCTCTAAACCAGCATTAAACCTCTGCAGCGCCTCCTGAATTATCTTGGTGAAAACCAGCCTTGTAAGAATGGGAGAACCGACCCCATGTCCCTGAAGTCTCGGGTCTAGTCCTGGGTCTAGTCCTGGGTCTAGTCCTGGGTCTAGTCCTGGGTCCACATGATTATCTGAGCAGTAGTTTCATCGTTAGGCAGGCGCTGTCTTTGGCCCGGTGCCAGTCTCTCTGATCGAGGAGCTCAGGCGGAGGCGGGAGGGGGGGTACACCAGCACTGGCCCGTCTCTGCGCCTCTGCGTGCGGAGGGAGAGGGCAGACGCTCCCCTGGCAGGATCCCCGGGACGCGGCGGAGGCCAGGGTTCAGCCGCTGAAGAGGAGAGGCTGCGCGCCCGACAGTCAATTAGAGGCCTCGCATTTACACAACAAATGGAGCTCCGGCGGCGTCTGAAGCACACGCGAACAAACCACTCGTGAGCCAATCCACTCGCGGCTCATCAGCGCACGCCAACGCGGGGTCAGAGCCAGAGCGAGGCAGACGGAGAGGGGAGAGAGGAGGGCGCAAATTAGACTAACGCACCAGATCAAGAACAGCCGCACAAAGCCAGACCTCTGCAGAGAACAAAAATACACTACAGGTCTATTACAGCTGAGGGTCTCTTTGTTCAGGACGAGGACGGAGAGGAGTAGGAATGTCAGAGTTTCTAGATTAACATGATCTGGACGTGTACAGAGGAAGGATAGTGAATGGTATGGGTAGAAGGAGTCTGAGGTTAGAGCTGGAGGCCTAGAGGAGACCAGAGAGGAGGTTTATGGATGAAGAGAAAGAGAACATGAAGTTAGTTGGTGTGAGAGGAGAGGGTCAGAGGGAGGCAGAGGATTCACCCTGGACAACGACAATATCCTGGAATAATGTGCGACACTGGACAACAGCGGTTCTCAAACTGTGGTACGCGGACAGCTTCTGGTGATACTCAGGAGTGGGGCTGTCACTGCTCATCAAATAAATAGATTATAATACACTATTAAAATAATTGTCAACTAATTTAGTAATTGAATTAGGGCTGCACGATATGAAGACCATACGATATTCGATAACTGTTGAAAATTGTGATAACGATATTATTGTGATATTTGAAAACAGAGCCTACTTTTGGAGCATAGTAAGTTAAATTCACTACATTTCACAAAAATGTAAGTTCCTGTATTTACAAGTCAAAACAGCAACAAAATCCAAACTTAACACAGACTAAACCAGGAATAAAACAAGGCTAAGCTGTGACTAAATTAATTAAATTACCACTAAAACTGGACTTTTTAAACAATTTTATTTTAGTGCGATATATTTAGATTCTTGCGATATGGATATTGCATTTGCTGATATTGCGATAACGATACTTTTGCGATATATTGTGCAGCCCTAAATTGAATAATCGCTAATTGGAGTATATGTATAAAGCTGTGGAAACATAAAATGTGCTGATGGAGGAGGTTGCAGTGCAGTAAATTCAGTGAAACAGTAAGAGTCTGTATATATTCTCCATGCAAAAGTCCTCAAGTGGCACTATTGCAGCTTCATCTGAGAAAAAAAAAAAAAAAAAATCCCACATTCACTCTCAGATTATTGACAGATTCATTAATTTTCAGATTTTTTGTTAGTAGCAGCCCTGCAGTCTTTTGCAGTATCGATGCATTAACCACTACAGCACCATAGGACACAAAACAATTCATTTTGTACATCCTGATATCCCAAAAACCTTTTCTGTAAAGGGCTTCAGACCTGTCCTCAGAGCCTCCACCAGGGAGAAGAAAAACTCAAAACTCCAGCTTTGGAAAGAACGGCCAGGACAGTGACCTAAACATCGATGTCAGAGCAGAGCACAAATAAATAAAATAATGCAGAGTTTTAAATGCATAACTCTTTAAATGCTTAACTCTCAGATGTTTCAGGTTATTGTTTCACTGGCCTTGCATACTTTCCCATTTATATAGTTACCAGTTTGGACTAAAAATTAACGTTACATTACTCACACTTGGGCTGTTCGATCTCTCTGAGCGGAGTGTGCATGTCTTCTCCGTGTTACTGTCACTGCCTTCGCACAACTTAAGGCTGAACATTAATACATTTTTAGGGTGACCAGATGTCCCGGTTTACCCAGGACACTTCCAGTTTTAGGCTCAACACGTGCCCCAGTTTTCAACAAACCATGTCCCAGTCTTTAAATTACATGGCAGAAAATTGTATGGATTTCAGAAGTGTTTTTGTAACTTGGTGAGTTGATTTGTTGAAAAAAAAAAAGTAGGGCTGCACAATATATCGCAAAATTATTGTCATCGCAATATCAGTAAACGCAATATCTGTATCACAAGAATCTAAATATATCACAATAACACTGTGATCTTCCATCTGACAGAGATTTACACTGAAGAATCATTTTCCACCAGAGCCTTAAAAGAACATGTGTTGTGACTAAATAAAAATGTTTAAAAAGTCCAGTTTTAGTGGTAATTTAATTAATTTAGTCACAGCTTAGCCTTGTTTTATTCCTGGTTTAGTCTGTGTTAAGTTTTATGTTGTCGCTGTTTTGACTTGAAGACCACAGCGTTATTGTGATATATTTAG
The DNA here is from genome assembly GCA_020698575.1 of Bostrychus sinensis. Taxonomy (NCBI): domain Eukaryota; kingdom Metazoa; phylum Chordata; class Actinopteri; order Gobiiformes; family Eleotridae; genus Bostrychus; species Bostrychus sinensis. Next base: position 1,764,917 of record CM036241.1, on the reverse strand, counting down.
ATTCTTGCGATACAGATATTGCGTTTGCTGATATTGCGATAACGATAATTTTGTGATATATTGTGCAGCCCTAGTATAGATGCAGTCCAAGCATTGCCTTTTAAATAAAAGTGCACCAATGACTCCGCCTTCAAATGTCCAGAGCAGGCCATCCCACCTGAGAGTACAATGGCGTCACCGATTTACAATTTATTCCAAAAAAAAAATATTTGAGGATCACATGAATGCACCAACGCACTCAACGCATGCCTCCAAGCGTCAGCCCTGCGACTACACAGCCCTTTGTCCATGCAGCGATTATAAAAGAGATCTAGAAGGACCCCATCCTTGTTTCTCTGCCTCTTCACCATCTGTCAGCTTTGTCCCATTGACATTCAGAAGACACTGCTCTCATCCTTCAGGAGCCTCTCTGTGCACCTTCGCGCTTCACTAATGTAACTACACAGCCATATATCCTGACAGTTATTGGTCAGATGAGAGCAGCCGTGAGTGGATGAGGTGACCTGCAGCCTTCAGCTTCTCTCTCTGTCCCCTCCGGCTGCTGCGCTCTGATTGGGGGGCCGTAAATCAGTCGGACCGGGGCGGCGTGATTGGTCGGTCGACCTCTTTGCATGATTAAACAGCTATTTTCATCACATTTGGAGAGTTTTTCATACTGGGACAGAGCCTATGATAAGGAAGGCGGACGAGGCCGATGCAAATAAGAATGGCAACGGTTTTAAGGAGCAGACGGAAGATCTATACGACGCAAAAATGGCACAGCTCTGAAGGAATAAGGAGATAAAAAACCCAAAGTTATAAGTCTAAAATTATCCTCATCATTCAGGCTACAATGTGCTAAAAGCCTGCACAACAGAGACTCGATAAATCTTCAGTGTCCAGCAGAAGCCACCAAAACGAGGATGTTTAATTCCCCCTCTTCCCTTAAATAAACTTTGCTCTAATAAAAGTGAAAGCGCCACTTCCTCCGAACATCTGCGTGGCTCTAAATAAAACTCTGTAAATCTGCTCCGGCGACCGCAGCTGTTCCCAAAGAGTTCGTCCTTAATCACGCTCAAGTACTGTCGTCTTCTGAATCAACGTGTGACTGACTGAAGACTCGATGTGTGTAATGCCAGTGCCTGGGTAGAGGACAATAGCAAGTAAAAGAAGATTTCAAGGGGTTTATTTTTAGAAGCAAATACAAAAGAGAGATTCCACAGCAAGTACCACCAGAAAAAAATGCAGGGTTTCCCAAGTACCATCTTTAATGATTTAAAATGAGGCTAAACCAGGACTAAATCACAACTAAACCAGTTTTAAATCATGTTCTAAACTAGGACTAACATACCAGGACTGAAACCGGGACTAAACAAAAACAAAACCAGGTTTAAATCATGGCTAAACCAGGCCTGAACCAGGACGAGCCCCAACTTGCAGCAGGAATAAAACCCAAAGTATCACCAGATCAAGCCCACGTACAATCAGTGGTGCCTGTCCCACAGTTTGAGAACCACTCTTATATGCTAAAGGCTACACGCTGCAGTGAGTGGTCACAGTTTATCTTTAAAATGTTGACTCTGAGAACTGAAGCTGCCTCCAGATCTGTGTGTGTTATTTCAGAGCACATTTATACAAAAACATCCACAGCTGTGTCGGTCTAAAAACGTCTCGTCCTCTGTGCTCTCACCTCTTCGACGAGGAGCAGGCTGTGGCGCCGTTTTGTTCTGAGCACTTCTTTCCCGCCTTTTCACAAATCCTAAAAAACGCTCCGGGCTGCTCCTCTGTTTATGCAGCTACAAGCGTTGAGGGAGTCGGACTACTTTTGGAAACTGTGTCTGTGCTGAGGCCAAGTCTGACTGCAGCAGCTCTCAGCGCCGACGGCAAAACAAGATCGAGTTTAATCTCCTAATATCATCCTGTGATAGACTTCTCCAGCTCACATTGGTCGGTCTACAGTCTGTGTCAACGCTGAACGAATGCCGCTGATAAAACAGAGAAGTGTCTACTCGGGGGGGGGCACTCCTAGAGCATCCAACTAAAACGATTCAATTTCAATTCAGAGGCCCACGATTCGATTTATAAGCAATGCACTGATTCATCGATGCATCAGACTCCTTCATTCATTTTAATTGTATATTTTATATCTGAGACCTAATTTTAAACATTTTCTGCTCTAAAAAAACTAAACCAAAAAACTCTTTTGTGGAAATTCATACTGTCTTCTTAAGTAAACTACTGTTCAAAGTTTCTTTTAGTCAGACAGGAGAGTTTGTTTACCTGCTTTACTAGTTTCGGCTACTTCCTGTAGCCTTCATCAGAAGCGTCACGTGATGTCGCTGTGACGTGTCTTGTAGGCTGCTTATGTAGGTAGGGGGCGCAAGCTTTCCCTACTGTCTGACAACAAGCAACAAGTACCATCGCTGGATCAGGGAGGCCATTGAAATTAGGAAACGGGCACCAGGGACTATGAACCGGGACGAGGGAGCCTACACCTTATCCCACACCTGGGATGCGGTCCTGGGGAGGGTGTCAGACAGTAGGGGGCGCAAGCTTTCCCTACTCTCTGACAAAACAACATAAGCAGCCTACAAGACACGTCACAGCGACATCACGTGACGCTTCTGACGAAGGCTACAGGAAGTAGCCGAAACTAGTAAAGCAGGTAAACAAACACTCCTGTCTGACTAAAAGAAACTTTGAACAGTAGTTTACTTAAGAAGACAGTATGAATTTCCACAAAAGAGTTTTTTGGTTTAGTTTTTTTAGAGCAGAAAATGTTTAAAATTAGGTCTCAGATATAAAATATACAATTAAAATGAATGAAGGAGTCTGATGCATCGATGAATCAGTGAAACCTTGAACAGTAAACCAAAAAACTAACAATTGAAATAATTGCTATGTTGCAGTAGCTGCGTTTCCATTACACATATGCGCAAAATTTTATCGATATTCTAGAAATGTCGAAAAAACACAATTTCGCAATTACACTGTTTCCCTTGAATCATAAGCGAATAAAAACAAACCTACTCTCGTGATAAGTCATTCAAAAACCATGGCGACAGATGTAAACATTACTTTGATTTACAGCAGATAGATCCATGTTTCAGCCGCGCCACTAGCGCTCGTCATCAGCCGTCAAAGGAGACGTCGGCGTCTTATTCAGGCCATGGAGCGACTGGCCCCTGATACATGGGAGCGCCATCCTCCTTGGCTTTTACTACTTCCTGTCGACTTAGCGTGGTATCCGGTTGTTGGTCACGTGACTCGTTTAATTCGACAAAGGTGTTTCCATTGCAGTTTTGCGAAATATGTCAATTTCAATACGCCTGAAAAGCCACCTCATCCAAGCGAAAAAACTTTTTTTCAATAAATGCGAGTTTTTTCGAAGTTGTCATGTTTCCATTAGGCAAATTTATATTCGCAAATCCAATTTGCGCAATTTGATGGTCAATGGAAACGCAGCTAGTGTTAGCATTTGCCAGAGCTGACTCTTTGCAACCCAGCAGCATAAGACTTATATTAAACATTCCCTGCTTTAATAGTCTTTACAAATTTCCCATTATTATCTTTAAGAATTGCTTCAGAATCTTAGTTTACTGCCCAGATGAGGTCACTCCAAGGTAAAAGTTAAGGCCCAGCTGATGGACCAGAACAGCCACATTCCTCCAGAGGCGACAGAAACCCAAACTACAGAGAAGGTTTGGAGGGAGAGGCAGCTGCTCCTCCCAGTCCCAGTCCCAGTCCCAGTCCCAGTCCCAGTCCCAGTCCCAGTCCCGCTCCACGCAGCAGCAGCAGGTCCCACACAGAGTCGCACTGTTCCCGTCCTGCCCAGTTCATTGGGATCATTCCTGACGATCCCGAGTGCAGCCTGACACATTCCTTCAGTCACATTCTGCTCCGTCACATGCTCCGGCCTCAAAAGATCTGAGAATATCAACACCGTGAGGAAATGACTCACGGCGACGAGAACTATGAACCAACCCCAGCAACACTCTGTATGTTTACACGCACAGATTAAGCTGAACTATGCACACAGTTAAGATACTGAACTTGTCCAACAGCAGAAGATAACCAGTCCACTGTAACTTTGCTGTTTAGCCTCTGTCCCTGCACTGTAAAAACCAGAGCAGTGATTTCTCTTTAATGGGAGTGGAGCACCTGGATAAAGCGGTTTATTGTTGGACGACTGCTGCACTGCTGTGTACACTGTGCTCTGATTAAACTGGAGAGGATTCTACTGCGCTCTGTACTGAACAGAGGGAACAACATCAGTGTTTAGAGACAAACTTTTGCAGTTTTAAACCAGTGAAGACTCATATTATGATCCCTCCACCATTTGTGTTTTGTTTTAGTCTCTTTGTGTTTAAAGGTGAAAGCCTGACTGCTGTAGCTCTGATGCATTCATGGAGCTGCATGAGACACATTTACCATGTGCTCAACCTTTCTTCTGACTTCAAGTTACAGTAAAAGTGTTAGTGTTTATATTTATCTGTTAAACCAGGGGCCTACAATGGTTTTAGAGCTGAGTAAACGACTGATTAAACACAAACACCAAGAAATAGTTCCATTACAACTCTAGTTCTCTAAGTAAGTGGTCTCTATTAAACACAGTTCTTTGTTGGTTTCAAGTTATTAATGACCTTATGCCAGGGCCGTAACATCAGGCAGCGCAGCCAGTGCAACTGCAGTGGGGTCCAGGAGGTTTAGGGGCCCATTAGATTAGGCCCTTGTTCATCTATTGTCCAGTCTGTGTTTAAAATATTCATAATAATATGGAGCAGCCCAAAACTCTGCACAGACCATCATTTAAATTTGAAATCCTGTTAAATTTTGAAATTGATTAAAAATATATATACTATATATAAATAATCATTTTTTTTCTTAAGATAAATACACAAATTGTAATAAAAAAATAATTTCACAAAATTGCCCCTAAATATGAATAAATTAGCACTGTTTTTTCTTTTTTATCAAACTCCAGTAAAACAGCAACATTTTATAAATTAAAAAGCTTAATGCCTAAAGTACTGAAAGTGCTTCATAACTTTAGGGCCCATTCTAAAATCCTGCACTGGGGCCCCACATTACCAAGTTACACCACTGCCTTATGCTTTATTTCAATTATGGACTAAGCCACTTTTGTGCCATTAAAATTGGTTGCGGCTCTTTACAGATTAAAACTTTGTATTTCTGGGAACAATTGGCTCTCTCTGAAGGTTGCAGACCCCTGGGTTAAACTCTGATTACCGTATTCAGGCATAAGCATAAAGAAATGTATTTTGTGAGCTAGTGCTGTAAAAATGAGAAGATTCTCAGTCCTCTATGTCACCACAATCTCTCCCAGATTGACCTTGTTTATTTCTGGCAAGAGTTGAACCATGCTTGCTCTAGCTCTGTAGGTCAAACGCATGAACTGGCATCAGCTGCGTTACTCGTTATCTTATGTCATGACAGATATTAAACCTGATAACGCGGCAAACCAACAAAGGTACAGCCATCTGTTTAAAAATGTCTCCGTCTCTCAGTGTTGACCATTTTTTCCCACACATTTTATTCTCGTCAGTGCCACAGTCCCACTCACGGAGCTCCTTAACCTGGCTAAACCATAAACATGCAGCATTAAACCCAGAACTATCCAGGTGCTGCTGTTACTGAGAGGAATCTGAACGACTGCCCCCCTCTTTTTTTTGGAAACCACTTGAATTTCTATCCTCTGCCTGTGAATGCACTGAGCGGCGCAGATTCCACCCTTCACTGAACTATGCGACAGCTCACGGCCACGGGGTCAGAGGTCGCCGAGCACAACTGGAGCATCATGGGACATCATTCACAAACCCCTCCCCCTCTGACGCTTCTTCAAGGAGCTACTGGTGAGAGTTTGGCCAAAGCTACAAGAGAAAAACCTCCTCCTCAGCCCACTTCACCTTCAGCCTGCGACCTCTGACCCCTCGCTAAGCCCCTCCCCTATTGTTTCTATTCGAAGACTTATTCCAGAGCTTGCATCTTCACAGCAGGAGGCGGAGGAGGAAGGAGAAGGGAGGGGGGAGGCCTGAGAGCACCCCCGGGACCTCTGTGGCTGCTCGGGGAGGTGGAAGTCTGCTAAAGGAATTACAGGCAGCAGCCATGATGTTTTGCACAACATACTTCTGCAGTGTGGTTGAGCCTAACAAGCGGCAGGAAGGAGGAGGAGGGAAAACAGGGCTTTTATGGGCCAAGACGAGAGAAGAAAAACAACCACTTAGAGAAAAAGCATTTAAGGACACAATGTATTTTTATCATTGTGTTGATTCTATCCATAAAACAGAAAGACTTTTCCTGATTTTATTTGATTAAAAAGGTAGAACTGGATCAATTCACTGCCACAAAAATACAACGCGTAACTGAGGTTTAGATCTGAGCCTCAAGTTCTAGCTGCGTTTAACCTTTAGGCACATTTACACTGGACGGTACAGGACGGTACAGGACGGTACAGGACGGTACAGGACGGTACGGTACAGGTACAGGACGGTACAGGACAGTACGGTACAGGTACAGGACGGTACAGGACGGTACAGGACAGTACGGTACAGGTACAGGACGGTACAGTACAGGTACAGGACAGTACAGGACAGTACAGGACAGTACGGTACAGGTACAGGACGGTACAGGACGGTACAGGACGGTACAGGACGGTACAGGACGGTACAGGACAGTACAGGACAGTACAGGACAGTACGGTACAGGTACAGGACGGTACAGGACGGTACAGGACGGTACAGGACAGTACGGTACAGGTACAGGACGGTACAGGACGGTACAGGACGGTACAGGACGGTACAGGACGGAACAGGACGGTACAGGACGGTACAGGACAGTACAGGACAGTACGGTACAGGTACAGGACGGTACAGGACGGTACAGGACGGTACAGGACGGTACAGGACGGTACAGGACGGTACAGTACAGGTAGCCCCAAAACTAAGCTGACCAGGTGTCCCTGTTTAATGGTATGATTGAAAGGCATTTAATCCATTCTTTGCAAGTCATCCTGCTGTGGTTCACTGGGTTTGTAGTTGCATAAAAGACACTTTTGCAGAAGACTATGTACTATGTACTATACAGCCTTATATAGACATGTTTATAATGAAACCTACTGTATTATGAACTTTGATATTTGCCATGTATTGGTATTTCTGTTTTGTGCTGTTGATTCTTCTTCTGTTAAATACAATGTGTTTAAACTATAGATAATGATTACCAATGTCACTGGACACATCTGCACGTATGCGTGGACTCTTGAATCTGTCGTCATGTAAATATATCTGTCAGTGTAATAAACTTTGAGGGAAGCAGACGGAACCCGAAGCAGCGTATTGTCTGTAGTCCTTTTCTCTTCCTCTGTACAGAGCACTTGGGCTCGGCCCAACTCAAAACCGGTTAAAGCATTTAACTGGGAGTCTCTGTTTTAGGTTCATTGTTCCTTGTCCCAACACAGATCTGCAAAAAATACTCATGTCCCAGTTTTCAACAAACCATGTCCCAGTCACCCCCATTTTAACTTTTACACTTAAAACACGTTTGTCTAAAGACTTTTGTAACTAAATTCATTGCATTTAAGAATAAATGGCATGTGTACGTCTGTGTGAGGACGGTGTGCGTCTGCGTGAGGTTGGTGTGTGTCTGTGTGAGGCCGGTGTGCGTCTGCGTGAGGTTGGTGTGCGTCTGCGCGAGGCCGGTGTGCGTCTGCGCGAGGCCGGTGTGCGTCTGCGCGAGGCCGGTGTGCGTCTGCGCGAGGCCGGTGTGCGTCTGCGTGAGGTTGGTGTGTCAGCGTGAGAATGGTGTGGGTCTGCGTGAGGTTGGTGTGCGTCTGCGCGAGACCGGTGTGCGTCTGCGTGAGGCCGGTGTGCGTCTGCGTGAGGCCGGTGTGTGTCTGCGTGAGGTTGGTGTGTGTCTGTGTGAGGCCGGTGTGCGTCTGCATGAGGTTGGTGAGCGTCTGCGTGAGGTTGGTGTGCGTCTGCGCGAGACCGGTGTGCGTCTGCGTGAGGCCGGTGTGTGTCTGCGTGAGGTCGGTGTGCATCTGCGTGAGGCCGGTGTGCGTCTGCGTGAGGTTGGTGTGCATCTGCGTGAGGCCGGTGTGTGTCTGCGTGAGGCCGGTGTGCCGTCTGCAGTGAGGTTGGTGTGCGTCTGCGTGAGGTTGGTGTGTGTCTGCGTGAGGCCAGTGTGCCTCTGCATGAGGTTGGTGTGTGTCTGTGTGAGGCCGGTGTGTATTAGCTTCAGTAAACAGGAGACTACTTCAGGTTTACCTCCAGCTTTTGGAGCATTAAATTCACTTCTCTGCTCCACTTTAACACATTTTAACCTCTGAACATAAAACCATGTGAGTCTAACTGCGTTTATTCCAATCTGAAATACACAGAATCTGTTCTGACTCTCAAAGACAGAGCGGTTCTTTGCTAAATTGGACACAGCTGGGGAGGATTATCTATCGTCCAATCAATACGCAACAGTGCCTAGCTTCACCTTAACCAAAGCGTACGACACCCCTCATCAAACGCTGCTGGTATGGTAGCTTTCTGGAGACGATTGGGAAATGGGAACACCTCCAAAGCCGCCTCAGTGGAAATACGCCTTACATTATCAAAGTCCAATGAAGTTGTACCAAGAGGAAGACTGCAGATCCCGATACAGAAACCTCTTAATCCTGATTTGACTCTGACCTGTTGCATACAGCAGCAGTAGCGTCCCCGTTATCATTAGCATTAGCCGCTAACCCATTAGCATTGAAGTGCGGGCGGCGCGGGGGCAGAGAAAGTGTGAATGGAGAAAAGTCCCTTGTACAAGTGTCAGCGGTCTCCACGGTCTGCGGCGGGACAATACGGACGCACAATGGGACCGGCTTCAGTGGGACAGCGCTGTTTAACCCTCTGAGGAGCGGGACAAAGGAGCAGCGGGACAAAGGGCCCGAGGGGAGAGGGAGGAGGCTAAAACAGAGACTTCATATACAGGACTCCCAACTGGTGTCATCTTAGACTTTCTCTCTTTGTTTTCTTAAAAACAGCAGCACAGCAACTGGAGACCGACCAATCAGAGCTGGAGAATAAAGACTAAAGGCTGCCATTTTGTTTTTATTTTTTATTTTGACAAACTAGTTCACTGGTTCTCAAACTGTGGTACAGGTACCAGTGGTGGTACATAGGCGAGCCGTTCCAGTTTTAATTTAGAAATAGTTATTTTTCCTGTTTTAGTTCTGCTTTAGACCTGGTTACAATCTGGTTTAGTCTTAATTTAGCCAAGGTTTAGTCTTGGTTTAGTCCTGGTTTAGTCATGGTTTAGACCTGGTTTAGACCTGGTTTAGACCTGGTTTAGTCCTGGTTTAGTCCTGGTTTAGTCTTAATTTAGCCAAGGTTTAGACCTGGTTTAGTCTTAATTTAGCCAAGGTTTAGTCCTGGTTTAGTCCTGGTTTAGTCCTGGTTTAGTCCTGGTTTAGTCCTGGTTTATACCTGGTTTAGACCTGGTTTTGTACTGCTTTAGTCTTAATTTAGCCAAGGTTTAGTCCTGGTTTAGTCCTGGTTTAGTCCTGGTTTAGCCAAGGTTTAGTCCTGGTTTAGTCCTGGTTTAGTCCTGGTTTAGTCCTGGTTTAGTCCTGGTTTAGTCCTGGTTTAGTCCTGGTTTAGCCAAGGTTTAGTCCTGGTTTAGTCCTGGTTTAGTCCTGGTTTAGTCCTGGTTTAGTCCTGGTTTAGTCCTGGTTTAGTCCTGGTTTAGTCCTGGTTTAGACCTGGTTTAGACCTGGTTTAGACCTGGTTTAGACCTGGTTTAGACCTGGTTTAGTCCTGGTTTAGTCCTGGTTTTGATCTGCTTTAGTCTTAATTTGGCCAGGGTTTAGATCTGGTTACGTCCTGGTTTAGGCTAAATTTAGTTAAATGTGGTACTTGGTGTAAAAACTTTGAAGTCCACTGAACCAGATTAAAAGGTTTTCTTCAAATAAAAGTAAAACCCTGCATCCTCTCACTTTAACAGCCCAGGAGTCATCGCTCTTTTCTTTTATCCTTAGTTTCCTCCATGTCCCAGTCTCCTGTTTTCTCCTCACTCCTCTCGTAAACGCGCTCCCTGCTGCGCTCTCTCTGGAGTTTAACTGGAATCTGCACAGTTTCGTAAAAAGTTGGTGTAAAAACCTGCAAAAATCACTGCGCAACTGGTTTACTCTGGTGACAAAACACAAATAAAGGGACATATTCTGCAAAATCAACTTTTCCTCTTGTCTCCCATGTTATAATAGTTGTTCCGTCGTCAAAAACAGACCTGGATTTGTCTTCTGTTTCATTCACGCCTGTTTGTGTAATCCTGTATTCTCTGGCTCCAAGTTTCTGAGGCCCCAAAATGCTCAGTTCCACTCCAGGAAGCACTGACCAAACAACAAACCCTCTACATCCACTCTACTCTCATTCATTTATCCAAAAAAACGGTGCACAGCTCTGTTTCCACTGATTCCTCACAGACATTTTTACTTTGGGAGGAAAATGGCATCAGACACAAAGTTTAAGGAAGTGAAGATGCTCTTTTTTTACGTTTCTGTTCAAAAGAGCTGCACTGGAAATGTTCGTTTTTAGTCACATAATGTTTGTAAAGGCTTTAAAACGTTCTGCTGTTCTAGAGGAGACCAAGAATATGAATAAAAGCAGGATATAGCCCCTTTGTAAACCACTCACTTTCATTTGTACACAGTGGAGAAGCTCAGCCCACGTCCACAAAATGCACAGCGCGATGTTCTGCTGATCTGGATGCAGATCCATGCACGGCACACACCCGCTCCCCCTCCTCCCCCCCCCTACTCCTCCTCCTCTCACACAGAGATCCTCATTAACAAGCCAAACATGCCTGAAGACAGACCCACTCTGGGGAGAAGAGTAAACACCCGGCAGGATCCAGAAGCAGCATCAGCATCGACAGAGAGAGCGCCGAGAGAGGCAGAGGCAGTGACAGGACTGCAGCTCACGCACTGGAGACACAACTCACTTACACTGCTCCTCCCTCCGTCCAAACACAAGCAGGACGGGAATCTAAATCCTAAATCTAACCACCCACTGCCCAGGGAGTACCCCGCCTAAAGCACTAAGCAGCAAACATTAACAGAGCTGCATCATCTTGTATTGTGACCAAAATACAGGTAAAAAAAAAAGTTCTAGTTTAATCATGGTTTAAGTCTTGATTTAAACCTGGATTAGTCCTAGCTCAGACCTGGTTTTGATCTGGTTTAGCCCTGGTTTAGTCCTGGTTAAGTCATGTTTTTAGTCCTGCTTTTATTCATGGATCAGTCCTGGTTAAGACCTGATTCAGAACTGGTTTAGTGCTAGTTTTAGTCTCTGGTTTAGTGCTAGTTTAGTCCTGGCCCTCCTGAGCTTTATACCTGATTTAGACATGGCTTAGACTTTGGATTTAAAGCCGCTTCAGTGCCAGGTCAGCATTCACAAGGTTTGTAAAGTTTTTGATTTAGAGCTGGTTTAGTTCTGGTTAAATCACAGTTTAGTCCTTGGTTTAGTCTCAGGTTTAGTCCAAGGTTTTGTCCTTGTTTAACCCAGTCTTTGATTTAGAACTAGTTTAGTTATGGTTCAGCCCTCCCAGGTTTACCAAGTTTTATACTTGGTTTTAACCTGGTTTTGACCTGGTTTAGTCCTGGTTCAGACCTGGTTCAGGCCTGGTTCAGGCCTGGTTCAGACCTGGCTCAGACCTGGCTCAGACCTGGTTTAGACCTGGTTTTGACCTGGTTCAGGCCTGGTTTAGTCCTGGTTCAGACCTGGTTCAGACCTGGTTTAGACCTGGTTTTGACCTGGTTCAGGCCTGGTTCAGTCCTGGTTTAGACCTGGTTTAGACCTGGTTTAGTTTTATTGCATGTTCCTTGAGAATGACAAAAGAAAAACAACAAATTCTGATTTAATCCATGAATAAAAACAGAGTTAATGAAGACCAGAGCATCTCCATCAAAACAAAGCCGTTCTGTCACAAAGCTACGAGTCAACAAACGGCCAGGAGAGCGTTTCTCGTGCCCTGCTTACGTCCGTCCTGTCTTTGTGCTTCTCCAACAAACTCCTCCACAAACCTCTGAAGCTTAGAGTTTTTATATTTTCCCTTTGCAGCGAGATGAGCAGTGTTTTTGATACGAGGTGCCTCAGTAAAGCGGCGCACATTTCCCCCGCCTCGTGCCCAAAGCTGCAGCAGCTGTCAGAGCGGGGCACTGCAGAAGGGGGAGGGTCGCTTTGAAGACGCGCTTAAAAGTGAGCGATAAAAATAAACTGGAAGAGGGAAGAAATTAATTATACATAACAGACACAGAGCACGAGAGCGAGGCAGAGACAGAGGAGAAATAAGACGCACACACGATTTCTTGACTTATGGCTGGATTTACCATCACTGGCCCTATCTCCCAATGGTAAATAATTGCTGGTTTTCCTAATCCACACCAAAAGTTATTCAAGACGCATTTTGGTATTTCACATTAAACCTATAGAATAGTTTATTAGCATCTAGCGCTACAAGAAGTCAGGGTTTTCTTTTCAACAAAGGCTGAATGTTGGCGTCTTCTGGAGTCTGCTTTAATCTGGAGCCACGTCATTTCTGTCTTAGTCCTGTTTTGGGGCTAGTCCTGTTTTCAACCTGCTGTAGGTCAGGGTTACTCACGGTTTGGACCTCGTCTCGGTCCCGTTTTTGTCTTGCTTTAGTTGGGGCTAGTCCTGGTTTAGTCCTGGTTTAGTCCTGTTTAGTCCTGGTTTAGTCCTGGTTTAGTCCTGGTTTAGTCCTGGTTTAGTCCTAGTTTGGTCCCCTCTTGGTCCCCTCTTGGTCCCCTCTTGGTCCTGTTTTTGTCTTGCTTTAGTTGGGGCTAATCCCGGTTTAGTCCCGGTTTAGTCCCAGTTTAGTCCCGGTTTAGTCCCAGTTTAGTCCCGGTTTAGTCCCAGTTTAGTCCCGGTTTAGTCCCAGTTTAGTCCCGGTTTAGTCCCAGTTTAGTCCCGCCTTGGTCCTGTTTTTGTCTTGCTTTATTTGGGGCTAATCCCGGTTTTATCCCAGTTTTGTCCCGGTTTAGTCCCGGTTTAGTCCCGGTTTAGTCCCGGTTTAGTCCCGGTTTAGTCCCGGTTTAGTCCCGGTTTAGTCTTGGTTTAGTCTTGGTTTAGTCCCGGTTTAGTCCCGGTTTAGTCCTGGTTTAGTCCCGGTTTAGTCCTGGTTTAGTCCCGGTTTAGTCCCGCCTTGGTCCTGTTTTGTCTTGCTTTATTTGGGGCTAATCCCGGTTTTATCCCAGTTTAGTCCTGGTTGAATCCCGGTTTGGTCCGGCCTTGGTCCGGCCTTGGTCCGGCCTTGGTCCGGCCTTGGTCCGGCCTTGGTCCCGCCTTGGTCCCGCCTTGGTCCCGCCTTGGTCCCGCCTTGGTCCCGCCTTGGTCCCGCCTTGGTCCCGCCTTGGTCCCGCCTTGGTCCCGCCTTGGTCCCGTTTTTGTCTTGCTTTATTTGGGGCTAATCCCAGTTTAGTCCTGGTTTTGTCCTGGTTTAGTCCTGGTTTAGTCCTGGTTTAGTCCTGGTTTAGTCCTGTTTAATCCCCTCTTGGTCCCCTCTTGGTCCTGTTTTTGTCTTGCTTTAGTTGGGGCTAATCCCGGTTTAGTCCCGGTTTAGTCCCAGTTTAGTCCCGGTTTAGTCCCAGTTTAGTCCCGGTTTAGTCCCAGTTTAGTCCCGCCTTGGTCCTGTTTTTGTCTTGCTTTATTTGGGGCTAATCCCGGTTTTATCCCAGTTTTGTCCCAGTTTTGTCCCGGTTTAGTCCCGGTTTAGTCCCGGTTTAGTCCCGGTTTAGTCCCGGTTTAGTCCCGGTTTAGTCTTGGTTTAGTCTTGGTTTAGTCCCGGTTTAGTCCTGGTTTAGTCCCGGTTTAGTCCTGGTTTAGTCCCGGTTTAGTCCCGCCTTGGTCCTGTTTTGTCTTGCTTTATTTGGGGCTAATCCCGGTTTTATCCCAGTTTAGTCCCGGTTGAATCCCGGTTTGGTCCCGCCTTGGTCCGGCCTTGGTCCGGCCTTGGTCCGGCCTTGGTCCGGCCTTGGTCCGGCCTTGGTCCCGCCTTGGTCCGGCCTTGGTCCCGCCTTGGTCCGGCCTTGGTCCCGCCTTGGTCCCGCCTTGGTCCCGCCTTGGTCCCGTTTTTGTCTTGCTTTATTTGGGGCTAATCCCAGTTTAGTCCTGGTTTTGTCCTGGTTTAGTCCTGGTTTAGTCCTGGTTTAGTCCTGGTTTAGTCCTGGTTTAGTCCTGTTTAGTCCTGGTTTAGTCCTAGTTTGATCCCCTCTTGGTCCCCTCTTGGTCCTGTTTTTGTCTTGCTTTAGTTGGGGCTAATCCCGGTTTAGTCCCGGTTTAGTCCCAGTTTAGTCCCGTTTTGGTCCCAGTTTAGTCCCGGTTTAGTCCCAGTTTAGTCCCGCCTTGGTCCTGTTTTTGTCTTGCTTTATTTGGGGCTAATCCCGGTTTTATCCCAGTTTAGTCCCGGTTTAGTCCCGGTTTAGTCCCAGTTTTGTCCCGGTTTAGTCCCGGTTTAGTCCTGGTTTAGTCCTGGTTTAGTCCTGGTTTAGTCCCGGTTTAGTCCCGCCTTGGTCCTGTTTTGTCTTGCTTTATTTGGGGCTAATCCCGGTTTTATCCCAGTTTAGTCCCGGTTGAATCCCGGTTTGGTCCCGCCTTGGTCCCGCCTTGGTCCCGCCTTGGTCCCGCCTTGGTCCCGCCTTGGTCCCGCCTTGGTCCCGTTTTTGTCTTGCTTTATTTGGGGCTAATCCCAGTTTAGTCCTGGTTTTGTCCTGGTTTAGTCCTGGTTTAGTCCTGGTTTAGTCCTGGTTTAGTCCTGGTTTAGTCCTGGTTTTGTCCCGGTTTAGTCCTGGTTTAGTCCTGGTTTAGTCCCGGTTTTGTCCCGGTTTTGTCCCGGTTTAGTCCCGGTCCATTAAAGCTGGTAGTTTGAACACCAAATATTTTCTTGTTCTGTAAACTGAAGTTGGTCTAAATATTAGCTTAGACCCAGAGACCTCTGGGTGCAAACAAACTGATGGACTTTCACTCGTCCTGCACAAAAACAGCTCTCCCTGCTGTCCCCAAACAAAACCCACATTTCTAACCCTTTCACAATAAAAGCCCAGTCTCTTGACCCTCTCCTCTTGTTTCTGACGACGCTGTCTGCCGTTTTCTAACGAGCCCTCGCCGACGCCCCGTCCCAACGCCACTCTCGGGCCAAATGGAGGTCATTCCTATTTGAGCGGCCTGTCAGGAGCGGCCCGCAGGTACTGGGCCACTTTATTTCATATTAGGCTTGTGGGAGGGAGAGGTGGAGAGGGGCAGAGAGCTGTGTGTGGGACAGGGCAGAGAGCTGTGTGTGGGACAGGGCAGAGCGCTGTGTGTGGGACAGGGCAGAGAGCTGTGTGTGGGACAGGGCAGAGAGCTGTGTGTGTGTGGGACAGGGCAGAGAGCTGTGTGTGGGACAGGGCAGAGAGCTGTGTGTGGGACAGGGCAGAGAGCTGTGTGTGGGACAGGGCAGAGAGCTGTGTGTGTGTGGGACAGGGCAGAGAGCTGTGTGTGGGACAGGGCAGAGAGCTGTGTGTGGGACAGGGCAGAGAGCTGTGTGTGGGACAGGGCAGAGAGCTGTGTGTGTGTGGGACAGGGCAGAGAGCTGTGTGTGGGACAGGGCAGAGAGCTGTGTGTGTGTGGGACAGGGCAGAGAGCTGTGTGTGGGACAGGGCAGAGAGCTGTGTGTGGGACAGGGCAGAGAGCTGTGTGTGGGACAGGGCAGAGAGCTGTGTGTGGGACAGGGCAGAGAGCCGTGTGCGGGACAGGGCAGAGAGCTGTGTGTGGGACAGGGCAGAGAGCTGTGTGCGGGACAGGGCAGAGAGCTGTGTGCGGGACAGGGCAGAGAGCTGTGTGTGGGACAGGGCAGAGAGCCGTGTGCGGGACAGGGCAGAGAGCTGTGTGTGGGACAGGGCAGAGAGCTGTGTGTGGGACAGGGCAGAGAGCTGTGTGTGTGTAGGACAGGGCAGAGAGCTGTGTGTGGGACAGGGCAGAGAGCTGTGTGTGGGACAGGGCAGAGAGCCGTGTGTGTGTGGGACAGGGCAGAGAGCTGTGTGCGGGACAGGGCAGAGAGCTGTGTGCGGGACAGGGCAGAGAGCTGTGTGTGGGACAGGGCAGAGAGCTGTGTGTGGGACAGGGCAGAGAGCCGTGTGCGGGACAGGGCAGAGAGCCGTGTGTGTGCGGGACAGGGCAGAGAGCTGTGTGTGGGACAGGGCAGAGAGCTGTGTGTGGGACAGGGCAGAGAGCTGTGTGTGGGACAGGGCAGAGAGCTGTGTGTGTGGGACAGGGCAGAGAGCTGTGTGCGGGACAGGGCAGAGAGCTGTGTGTGTGGGACAGGGCAGAGAGCTGTGTGCGGGACAGGGCAGAGAGCTGTGTGTGGGACAGGGCAGAGAGCTGTGTGCGGGACAGGGCAGAGAGCTGTGTGCGGGACAGGGCAGAGAGATGTGTGTGTGCGGGACAGGGCAGAGAGCTGTGTGTGGGACAGGGCAGAGAGCTGTGTGTGGGACAGGGCCTGAGGGAGACCTGCTGCTGCTTCTTCTTCTTTACAGCACTTTAATATTGCCTGATATTACAAAGAGGACCTCGTGACCTAAAACAAGCGGGACAACCACAGCCTGGAGCGGTACAGACTGCTATTCACCGATCAGGCAGAACATTATGACCACCTGCCTAATACTGAGCCTGATGGACAACAACTCTCTGTAACTGCACAATATGGGAAAAACATGCAATATTTGATAACTGTGTTGAATATTGCAATATTTTAAAATACTTTTCTGGCACAGGAAGTTAAATTCACCTAAAACAAAAATGTTATTCCCTGTATTCACGAGTCATGACTCAACACAGAGTGAACCAGGAGGAAAACAAGGATAAACTGTGAATAAATTAGGAAAATTACCACAAAAACTGGACTGGTTTAGAACAGAATTAGTCATGGTTTACATTTAAGGCTCTGGTGGAAAATAACTTTGCTGATATTGAGATAACGATCATTTGGCGATATATCGTGCAGCTTTAAGAACCAGCGCTGACGTCTTCTGCACAGTTTGGTCTTTACCCAAATCTTTACCCATGTTTCCTGCTTCTTTCACATCAACTCTGACGACAAATGTTTACTTTCTACCTGATATTTCCCACTCAATAACAGGAGGAGGGTTCGAAAAAGAAACAAGAAACTTATCGTTCTCTAGGAAGTGAATATCGATACACATGAAGTATCGATCAACAATATCGGAAATATCAAAATTAGAAATTTGTATGTTAAAATAAAACCAGATATGGCTTTTTGGATATAAATTTTGTGTTTTAATTAAATAAAATGTTATATTCAACTTTTCCTCACTCTCTGTCTGCTGGACATAATCAACCCCGGCCGCGGTGCTACATTTGAGAGTAAAGTTTTATGATTCTTGGCAAAAAGTTATCGATTATCGATACGAAGGTGTTGAATCGTATCGTTCCAAATTAGCCAATATTGTTCTTGAATCATATCAAAACACTTCTAATCGATAAATATCGTATCGTTGCAAAAACGTATCGTTACACCCCTAATAAGATACTTTGAGTAAGAAACAGCTCCAGCTCACACAACAGGAGTAGTAGTAGTCGTGGAAGTAGTAGTAGCAGGAGTAGTAGCAGGAGTAGTAGCAGGAGTAGTAGTAGGAGTAGTAGCAGGAGTAGTAGTAGGAGCAAACCTCTTTAGCGAGACAGACACAAATGAAAACTTATGTAATAAAAGCATCTCTTTTCTACAGCAACAGAGTGAAAGCCAATATCACATTAAGTCACTTTGTGGAAGGAAGCTCTCAATCTCACACAGACACACACACACACAGACACACACACAGACACACACACAGACACACACACAGACACACACACACACACACACAGACACACACACACACACACACAGACACACACACACACACACAAGTTACTAAGAACAGTTTTGTGAAGAAAAAGTACTTTCTGAATCCGTTTACTAAAACATTCATGTACTCTGGGGGTAGAGCGGTTCCTTGTACTTCCAGGAAGCAGTGGCAACAGGGCAAGCTCATTCATTCATTCAACCTGCTGTAACAGTGGTGACGGTGACAGAGTGAGAGAGGCATCCAGATCCAAACGCAGCAGGAGAGGATTCTGGGAAAACACAGAGACACGGCGTCACACTGCTTTAAGACTTTCAACGGTAAAAAAAAAAAAAAATGGAAAAGGAGAAAAAGTATTTGTGCAGCAGCTACTACGCCACTGTACACGTGCTACTACACCACTGTACACACGCTACTACACCACTGTACACACACGCTACAACGCCACTGTACACGCGCTACAACGCCACTGTACACACACGCTACTACACCACTGTACACACGCTACTACACCACTGTACACACGCTACTACACCACTGTACACACGCTACTACACCACTGTACACACGCTACTACGCCACTGTACACGCGCTACTACGCCACTGTACACGCGCTACTACGCCACTGTACACACGCTACTACACCACTGTACACACGCTACTACGCCACTGTACACGCGCTACTACACCACTGTACACGCGCTACTACACCACTGTACACGCGCTACTACACCACTGTACACGCGCTACTACACCACTGTACACGCGCTACTACACCACTGTACACGCGCTACTACACCACTGTACACGCGCTACTACACCACTGTACACGCGCTACTACACCACTGTACACGCGCTACAACGCCACTGTACACGCGCTACAACGCCACTGTACACGCGCTACAACGCCACTGTACACACACGCTACTACACCACTGTACACACACGCTACTACACCACTGTACACACACGCTACTACACCACTGTACACACGCTACAACGCCACTGTACACACACGCTACTACACCACTGTACACACACGCTACTACACCACTGTACACACACGCTACTACACCACTGTACACACACGCTAATACACCACTGTACACACGCTACAACGCCACTGTACACACACGCTACTACACCACTGTACACACACGCTAATACACCACTGTACACACACGCTACTACACCACTGTACACACACGCTACTACACCACTGTACACACGCTACTACACCACTGTACACGCGCTACTACACCACTGTACACACGCTACTACACCACTGTACACACGCTACTACACCACTGTACACACGCTACTACACCACTGTACACACGCTACTACACCACTGTACACTCGCTAATACACCACTGTACGCGCGCTAATACACCACTGTACACACGCTACTACACCACTGCACACGTGCTACTACACCACTGTACACCAGAGTAGCATCAGGAAGGGCATCTGGTGTAAAACCTGTGCAAAATCAAATAATCACAGTAGTTTTCCTCATCCATCTTAAGTCAGGACTAAACCAGGTCTAAACCAGGTCTAAACTGAGCCTAAACCAGGACTAAACCAGGTCTAAACCAGGTCTAAACTGAGCCTAAACCAGGACTAAACCAGGTCTAAACCAGGTCTAAACCAGGTCTAAACCAGGTCTAAACCAGGTCTAAACTGAGCCTAAACCAGGACTACACAACAAGGACTAAACTTCAGCTAAAAAAAACATGCACCATGATTAGATCCAGGTCTAAACAAAGACTAAACCTTAAACTGGAGCAGAACAAAACCCAGGATTTGTCTGGTCCGGTCTGAACTGTTGGACTCCTGTTTGTGCCAGGGCCCGGGCTGACGTTAGCCGCGGCCGGAGGAATGCGGCGGGGGGCGAGTCTGACAAAGGCCAGAGCAAAGTGCACATGTCAGCTCGGATTCCAGACTTCCAACCTCACACAGACACACACAGACACAGAGCACCACACTCTGCCTTCCGTGTTCAGATCTGGATCATAATTACCAAAGATTGGGCCAAATTGCTGGTGATTTTCTGGCTGCTTTCACGTGGGACGCTCTGAGAGGTCACACTTAGGCAAAAACTAAATAAACTCAACAGCACTGAGGGGAGACACCCACGGGACGCCAGAGCTCAGAACTCTTCAGGGCAAGGACGCAGCAGATCTTGGTTGTAACAAGTGGTTTATCTCCTGACGTTTTCACCACAGCACTGCCGCTCACTGGATATTTTCTCGTTTTGGGAAGGTTGTGTGTGAAAATCCCAGCAGATCAGAAGTTTCTGAAACACTCAGACCAGGCCCGGCCAAGTTCAGAGTCCTTTAAATCCTCTGAGTCGTTCTGATCCTCGGTCTGGAGTCTGGACTTCAGCAGAGAGAAGCTGCACGGCAAATAAGCCTCATGAAAACTGTAAACCAGGACTAAACCAGGACTAAACCAGGACTAAACCAGGACTAAACCAGGACTAAACCAGGACTAAACCAGGACTAAACCAAGACTAAACCAGGACTAAACCAGGACTAAACCAGGCCTGAACCAGGACTAAACCAGGACTAAACCAGGCCTGAACCAGGACTAAACCAAGACTAAACCAGGACTAAACCAGGACTAAACCAAGACTAAACCAAGACTAAACCAGGACTAAACCAGGACTGAACCAGGACTAAACCAGGACTAAACCAGGACTAAACCAGGACTAAACCAGGACTAAACCAGGACTAAACCAAGACTAAACCAGGACTAAACCAGGACTAAACCAGGCCTGAACCAGGACTAAACCAGGACTAAACCAGGTCTAAACCAAGACTAAACCAAGACTAAACCAGGACTAAACCAAGACTAAACCAGGACTAAACCAGGACTAAACCAGGCCTGAACCAGGACTAAACCAAGACTAAACCAGGACTAAACCAGGACTAAACCAAGACTAAACCAAGACTAAACCAGGACTAAACCAGGACTGAACCAGGACTAAACCAGGACTAAACCAGGACTAAACCAGGACTAAACCAGGACTAAACCAGGACTAAACCAGGCCTAAGCCAGGATTAAACCAGGACTAAACCAGGACTAAACCAGGCCTGAACCAGGACTAAACCAAGACTAAACCAGGACTAAACCAGGACTAAACCAAGACTAAACCAAGACTAAACCAGGACTAAACCAGGACTGAACCAGGACTAAACCAGGACTAAACCAGGACTAAACCAGGACTAAACCAGGTCTAGACTAAAACCAAATAAGGATTAAACAAAGACAAAACAGTGCCTAAAATCAAATTAGACCAGGAGTAAACCAGGTTAAAATCACAACTAGACCATATCCAGACCAGTACTAAACTAGGTCAAGACTTAACGAGGACTAAACTAGAACCAGACCAGGACAAAACCAGGTAAAACTCAGAACTGGCCAGGACCATTTCTGGACGTAACCGAGGTAAAACCAGGACTTTTTAAACCTTTCTGCTGTAGTTGGACCGGTTTTAGAGAGCGGTGAGTCCTGGACTCAGGCTGCAGCTCCGTGTTGACATCTCACACAGCCCATAATACCTTCTATTTACCCACAGTACTACAGACTACTGCAGTATTGTGTACTCAGTAGTAGGAGCCATCAGATTGGCAGAGACTGAAAGATTTAGAGAACCGTGACCGCGGCCGGGCTCCTCCTGCTAAATAAACTCTCATGTCACGGTTCTCAGGACATTTACATCTGAATACAGCACTGAGCGTCCGAGAAACACCACCGCCTGCCGCAGACAACCATTATTTCAATAATCAATTAATCTATCGTTTATTTTTTTAGATTAAGCAATCAATAATCTGATAATGAAGCACAAGTAATGTGAGATTTTTCACAAAATTTTAACCAAATGAAGCTACAAGTCTGCTACTTGAGGATTTGTGAATAGTGCATACACGAAAAGTAGTTTTTTAATCAAAAACACCACACTAACATTCGCTCTTAAGGTTTCTGTGACTTTTACTTCGCTGTTGGTGATAAAACCTCCTCTCAGCACATGCCATGTTTCAAAGAATCAATATTCCAGCAATTACTCAAAAAATTAGTTGATGATTATTTTAATAATCGATTATAATCGATTAATCTGATAAATTGTTGCAGCCCTAGTTCAGACGCATCATGTCACAGAGAACCATACCAGGACCACACTGGAAAATATCTGTACTATCTTTGACCTAAATCAGGACTAAAAACCCACAAAATAAAATAATGATTTAATCTTAAACCTGACCGTACCAGGATTAAACAAGGCTTAAGAATACAATGGGCCTAAACCAGGACTAAACTGGGCCTAAACCAGGACTAAACTGGGCCTAAACCAGGACTAAACTGGGCCTAAACCAGGACTAAACTGGGCCTAAACCAGGACTGAACTGGGCCTAAACCAGGACTGAACTGGGCCTAAACCAGGACTAAACTGGGCCTAAACCAGGACTGAACTGGGCCTAAACCAGGACTAAACTGGGCCTAAACCAGGACTAAACTGGGCCTAAACCAGGACTGAACTGGGCCTAAACCAGGACTGAACTGGGCCTAAACCAGGACTAAACTGGGCCTAAACCAGGACTGAACTGGGCCTAAACCAGGACTAAACTGAGCCTTCTGGACCAGAACTGAACCAGGATTCCACAACAAGGACTAAAACTTCTGTTGGAAAATACATGCACCATGAATCCAGGTCTAAACCAGGACAAAAATCAGGATTTTACCCAGGACTGAAACTTGAACTAAACCAGTCTGAGCACCACCAGAAGAAGCCTGCGTACCACCAGTGACACCAGCACCACAGTTTGAGAACCACAGCTCTATGGATTTTGCAGCGACGCTTCCTAAACAAGGCTCAAGTCTGGCTCTAGTCCTTTCCCTCCCAAAACGAAGCACAAGCCAACAGTCTGGATCCAAGCCGCTCATCATAAACCATCTACTGGACTGTCTTTTAAACCACACCAACAGAACACTACAGGAGTTCAGGACGCACAGACTGGCTTCAGGTCTATGGATTTTGCAGTGATGCTTCCTAAACAAGCTCTAGTCTGGCTCTAGTCCACTCCTTTCCCTCCCAAAACGATGCACAAACCAAAACCACCTCATATAAACCATGAAACACTGCAGAAAAAGGGCTCTCGGCATGGATTCCCAGAGCCAGCCCGGGCCGGAGGGTGGTCTGACTCGGTTAAGTGCGATTTTATTAATAACGAGAATCTAATTGAGCAACGAGTGCGCGCTGAATTGCCTGACAACCCAATGCGCACTCCACACACACCCACAGGCGGCACCTCGCCACTCCATCGCTGCCTCTGCCACTGCTGCTGCTCAAAAGCGAGGAAAGGGGGAAAAATTCAATTGTAGCCGACCAACAAAAGCGTACCATTAGTGCGCTTCGTTAGCAGATTAACACTCTCCACACAGCGCGCCGCTGCTGACACTGTTTCTAATTATTCCAAGGCTAATAGAAGAATTGATTTTCGCCCATGAAAAGGAGCTCTCATGGGAAATTTGCTACAACTCGCTCCCTTAGGTGCGTTTAAAGCAAATTGTGACAGAAAAGAAGCGAGGATTGCGCGTTCCAGCCTCGCAAAACATGCATTACTTATCTGGAGACGGCGGAGAGTGTCAGCCCGCTGCATACCTGTGATTAGAGCGGGGGCTTGTGGCGGTGGCATTCCTTCCTAAACACACACACACACACACAGAGCCAAAAACGCGCCCCTAGAAGTGTGCCTGTCACTCCGGGTACGCGTCCAAACAAACTCCCGGTCCGCCGGCGCGTATTAAAAAGTCCTATCGTGCGTAATGATGACCCAAAGTAGTGTAGGCTACAAGGGGTTACCGCGGCAGCTTGTACCGTGGTTGGGAAGCTGAACACGCCACGCTGCAGCGCCAGAACGCGGCTACAAACGTAATCTCCGAGCGTGTTTGGCGTAGCCAGGAGCACCAGGTGGATCTCCCGCGCTCATTACGAGATCTAATGGAAAGGAATTGGAAGCGAAATCCAGTCTGCGGCGCCTGGAAACCGCAGTTTGCTGCAAGTCACATTCAAAAACGAGCCACCGCGCACAGCCAACACCTTTGGAACTAGTTCTTGGCGCAATAAAGCCTTCAAAAATCGCAGATAAATTGGGTTCAGAGGCTACAGTGAGTGGTAGAAGCAGCCAGAGGAGAAGCGTGAACAAACAACGACAAACTCACCGCACGGAGCAGAGCGAGGGCGAGAAAACCGAAATATTTCAGCCGGGGCTTCGCGACAAAATAACTCCTTCCACACGAAAGCGAGGGGCTTGCGCTGGAGTTTTCTGCGGTACTTACAGGTTCAAGTGATCCTTAAGGTAGATATCCTCGCCATGCTTTTTAAAATCCAAAAGTTAGAGCGACATTTCCACTCGGCTCGCGGTCCGTCCGTGTGTGCTCCGGCTCCAGCAGCGGTGCGCTCTCTCCCGCGGCTCCGTGCGTGTGAATGGAGCCGAGAGGCGAGGAATGCAGCGAGCTCAGCCCCAGATCCGGGGGAGGGAGGAGGGAGGAGGGAGGAGGGAGAGAGAGCAGCCCGGGCCCCCGCTGCAGTGCGCCGTGGGGCCGAGGGAGGGCGCGCCAGAGGAGAGGACGCCATGTGACTGACAAACCAAACACGGGTCTGGAGCGTGACTGACGGTGAATATTCAATTAAAGAGGGAGCAGGAGGGATGTGACGTTTAGATGGAACACATTTAGACTTCTTCTGCTTGCATTTAGAGACTGAATGTATTTTTAGTCAGGCACAAGGAGTCCTGCAGTCTCAAATGTGACAGTAATCAGAACAAAACCACTCATGTTTGAACATCCCATTCTTTTTATGAGCAGATGGGACAAGAGCCTAAAGGAAACATCGTTTATAAAAAATAATCAACACCGTGTATGATGCAAATGCTGAGGTTAAAGTCTGGTAGAAGACTGGACATCGAGGATGCGCTGCTGAAAATCCAAAATATTAATAAATGTGGCCAAGAGAAGAGGTCAATATTGTAATGAATGGAAAGGTGAGGTTAAAATCCTACGTCAGGAGGCTGCATTTGTTTTATGATCAAATAAAATCTCTCTTAATGGAACTTAGTCCTATTGCTATGACTTAACCTTAAACTTTGAAAAATATGTGTCTCCATGTGAGAGGAACATGGAGCAGTCGTGGAAAGTCCTAAAGCTGCAGGGCACAAACAGCAGCGACCGACGAATGCTGCGTCTGTGGCTGTGACTCGTTTCCTCTCCGCAGCCACCGACTCTGGCGCCTGGATCTTTGACTCTAGTTGCTCTGAGTCTACACCTGTAGAGTATAAAACCTGTGTGTAGTGTGATAAACTAGAACTCCTGGAGCCTTTGTGTCAGCTCCAGGAGTTACCAGCTCTGCTCCTCCAATTGGTTGCTTTTCAGTTTCCACGGTCACTCACAGAGTTGGGGAAAACAGCCTTTTCCTGCTCTGCACCATGGGCATGGAACAAGTTACATTTATTTACAATATTACAATTTATTTAAGAGATATTAAATTGGAATCACTCATTTCAGTTTTGACAAATTTAAGGCAATCATAAAGAGTGTGGTAAAGGAGACGTGCTTGTTTTTCTTGAGAGGCTCACTATGTTTTTAAACAGTTGTTTCTCAGTGAGTTTAACTTTGCTTAATCCTGCTGTGTTTGTGTCCTGATGACTGTTGGCTGCTGCCTTGGCCAGGCCTCTCTTGTAAAAGAGATTCTGAATCTCAGTGCGACTTCCTGGTTAAATAAAGGTATAAAAAAAACAGAAAAAAAAAAAAACATTTATAAGACAGACCACATCCAAAAAGATACATTAGTTCTACCAAAAGAAAACATTTTGATAAATATTTGATAAATCCCTGTCTGCATACAACATGAACTCTGTAACACTTTAACCCCACACTCAGTAAAACTGTGGTAAAAACTGTTCCTGACTCCTCAGGGAGCAGGTCTGAGTCTGAGTAACAGAGGCCATTTGGACAAATCTTTTCTGTCATTTCTGCAACAAAACTACGTTTTTAAAAAAAACTTAAAACCTTACAGAGAGAAGCATTTTATTTATTTAACAAAAACAATGTTCTAAAAGGACTTTCTCCAAGCGTTAAAACCATTTGATGTAAATAGTAACTCTCTAGATCTGTATTTAATTTCATTTATACATTTTTGGTCAAATATATTTTGTTAACCCTTTAACTTGAATCATAACTGAGCTTTTGACCTTTATTTGTTGCCATATTTCTGCGCTAAAAACTTTGAAAACTTGTGTGTTTGGCTGTGTTTTCCCATTCACCTGAATGCAACACCAGTCAGACAGATTTTTTTTAATAAAAATGCAAGTTTGCTCTTTTTATGTTTCATGTGTACATTTTGCTCATTTGTGTGCATGTACCTGTGCTCATGGTATTGTTTAAACTTGCAATGTGAATAATTCTATATTAAAGTTACACTGTGTAAGATTCCCGGTCTTGCGCCTCTAGAGGCCACAGGTGCCACTGCACCTGTCGCAAAACGTAAACACTAGGGCCCCTCCTCCTTCTGAAACTGTGCGAGCGTGCGTTACATCAAACTAACAATGGGACTAGAGAGTGCATTCATATTTACTGTATAAACTTCTGTAACCACTTGTGTGGCCGCAGATTGGATCTTCTATAGAGTTAGCGCTAGCGTTAGCTTATCAACAAATATCACGTTCTAAAGAAAAAATAAAGAGGCTAATTTACCTGCCCAACAGTAAAGAAGCAAAAACGTGATCTGATTTGCAGCCTTCTCTGTCTCTCATCTGACGCCAGCGAGCAAAAGTCTGTCCGATGTTGACTCTTGTCTGTGATCTGGTGCGGTCCCTTTCACATTTTCTTTTTCTTGCCTCGTCCGACATTGTCTTCATCTTCTTGTGTCCTTCGGCCCTGACGAACTGGCGAAAATAACAACGCTAAAAGTAGCTTCCTGGTTATACTGCGCCTCAAGTCGTTCCCTGTCACGTGACTCTTCCTGAACAGCGGAGCGCTCCCGGCCAAGTTGCGAGGGCGGTTTCTCAGTACAGAAGCCCCGCTCGGAGCAACAGATCACACCTCAGGCCTTATAATCGCTCAAAAAATCACAAAAACAAGTCAGTATGCCCCACATATTTAGGAGAAAAGTTACACAGTGTAACTTTAAGCTCAGTGTATGCCAATAAATCTACATTTGAACTAAGTAAATTCTGTCTGTCATTAGTTTTTACCTTCTGAAAGGACTCCACAGTGGCAGAAAAGTTTGTGTCAAGCGTCCGCAGCATTAGGCTTTAACTTCAGACTCTGACTTCAGACTCTGTACAGGACCAGTATGAGTTTATGAAGCAGCAGATCACTGTGAGTTTCTCTGCCCTCTGTACATCGCTTCTCCTCTGCTCTGACCTGGACCTGCTGATTTCACTCTGACCCACTTTTTAAGTTATTGTCAAAATATTTACACATTTCTGAGTAAAAGTCCCCTCTGGAGTCATGGCCTAAACGACTAAACGCTCCTTTTAATCCCAGTGAAAACAGAGGCAGCTCTTGTGCACATGTGACAGACAGCGGACCACATGATACGCTCCAAAGGCCTTCTGGGAGTTTCACGTTCGGCACAAAGACTTTTCTCACAAGTAGTTTGTGTGATTCTGCTCCGGGGTCTGTCATCAGCTCGTCTCAGGCCGTTAGGAGCTGCAGGCCGCTTACGTACGAGCGAGGGAGGACGACATGAGGCTCTGTCCCGTCAGGGGTCGCAGCGATGAACAGCAAAAGTTCTGACCTATAAAGTTTACTTAAAGTCTCATATTGCTTTTTGTATTTTTGAAACTCTGCGTTAGTATTTCAGGTTTTATAATTTAAATAATGTATCTGTGGAAAACCTGTTACTGTGACTCTACTGAGAATGCTTGGATCTGTCGCCCCCTGCTGGCAATACTGGGGACTGGACAGAAGATAAAGTGGCCATTTAGCACAGATTTTAGCGACATGATGCTAACAGACAGATAAATGAGCTGCTGCTTCGTAGTGATGGAGGTTTAAGGCTGAAATGATCAGAACGAGTCCGGTGACGGTCGCCTGCCAGACACGCTCTTTCTCTGCAAAAAAATAAAGAAAAAAACAAAGCACTCTTCATATACCTTAAGTTTAAAAAGCCTTTATTTCATGTACTTTTTTGCAAGTTCTTTGTTCCCAAAAACACAAAGAGCACCTTCTATACAGAAAAACTAATTGATGAAAACTTCCTGAGCACTTTGGATCCTTTCTTTTTTGTGAAAACTCTTTTCCTATTCTATACAGAGAAGTTCGTCTGGTACCTCTTTGCTTAAATTCAGTTTCTATGGGAGGAACAATCACAGGCGGAGGAACCAATCAGAGAAAGGAAGGGCGGGACATAAGCAGAGCACCACTGACCCAAACAAACATGGCGGTTTTTGCCATAAAACTCCAGAATCCCGTGTTTCCTGAGCAGCTCTGTCCTTATTTGTGAGCGGGGACAGCAGCAGAAGCCAGTTGTACAAAGACTTGTGAAAGAAAAAGTGGGTTTGTTTGAATGTGGTGGTTACGTGGGACGTCAGAGGGACTTTACTGTTGTTAAAATGGAAACAGGACCAAGACAAAAATCCCACAGAGGACTGAACAACAACGAGGACTTCAGCAGAACCAACAGGAGACCAAGGAAAGACCTAAACACTGTTCATCAGAGAGGAGTTCTTACATTCACTCTGCTTCTGTTTTTGTAAGACGCGCCGCAGATAAACGACTGTGATTGGCCTGAGACAAATCGAGCGGAGAGAAACACTTCACTGTGAGCGAGGAACCTGACTGTCCTGCTTTAGAAAAGAAGTAAGAGAGGCTGGCTCCTCAGGCTGCAGTGACGGTGTCTGGGCTTTAGAAACGTGCAGGAGCACTTCCTGGTTTCATGTGTCTATGTAGAGCCGTGAGACCGAGCGTTTTCAGCTCTGGAGAAGGGCAGCGCCTCAGCATACAGGATTACTCAAACAGAATACTACTGCAGCTCTGTTTCTGAGGAGGAGATGTTATATCAGGGTTAAAGCTCAGACTCGGGACTTTCTGTGTGTGAGGTGAGTACATGACAAAAAGTCTTTTACTTGTTTAAAGATTTAAAAAATACTCTGAAAGTATGTTTAATTTCCTAATAGAAGTATGTACAGTATTTTTCAGACTATAAGTGGCTCCAGAGTATAAGTGGCACTCGCCAAAAAATGCATAATGAAGAAAAAAAACGTATATAAGTCGCACTGGACTATAAGTCGCATTTTTTGGGGGAAATTTATTTTACAAAATCCGACACCAAGAACAGACATTTCATGTTGAAAGGCAAGTTATAGTAATAATAGAATAGAGAACAACAGCTGAATAGGTGTGCGCTATGCTAACGTAACACATTGATGGTTATTCAGCTACATGAAGCATAAACAACGAACTGAATAGGTGTCTCGTATGTTAACGTAATATATTAACAGTTATTCACATAACTATAGCATAAAGAACATAATATAACAAGTTCACCAAACTCACCATCTCACTCCTAATCGCTAAATCCTTTAAATTCTTCATCCTCGGTGTCGCTTCTGAACAACTCCGCCAACTCCGGAGGTAGACGAAGCGCCGCTTCCTCCTCTGCGTGGCTGTCGTCAGACTCAGCATCAGTTCCATTTCCAATTATTCCGCTCTTTCTCAGTTGTCTTTATAGCCTAAGTTGTTAGTGGTAATGTTTACATTTTAAATTGTCAGTGGTACAGGTGCAGCAGATGCTGGTACACAAGCCTAGAGCGCCCTCTAACCAACACCTGAAATATTTTAATATATAAGTCACACCTGAGGATACGTCACACCCCGAGCCAGACGATGGAAAAAAGTGTGACTTATTGTCTGGAAAATACTGTAGTTACATTGACATTTGGAGAGTGGCTGAGCTAAAGCCACACTTCAGTTCTGTCTGCAGCAGAGTTAATGTAAACCTGTGGAGTAAAAATAGCAGATGCCTCGCAGTCAGAGTGAGACGAGTTTTTCTGATCCACAAAACAAGCTCCTAATTAAAAGCGGCGCCTCAGGCCTGACTGTCACAGCCGTCACACGGCGGCTTCACACCGGGAGCTCTGCCATCAACACCGCACTCTCTCCACAGAACTCACGCTCACCAGATATTTTCTCCTCTCTGTGACGCTCTCTGTAAACGCTCAGATGCAGAGGTTTGAGGTCAGACGTTAGCTGATGTGAAACTGGACCAAGGCGTTGTCTAAAACTCTCAGGCCCTGAGTCAGGCTCTGGTTCCTCTCAGAATCTGTTCCTCACAGAAATAACTCAGTACTGCAAAATAATATTACTCAAGTTAACCTACTACTACTACTACTACTACTACTACTACTACTACTACTACTACTACTGCTGCTACTACTACTGCTACTGCTGCTACTACTACTACCACTACTACTACTACTACTACTACTACTACTACTACTACTACTACTACCACTACTACTACTATTACTGCTACTACTACTACTACTACTGCTACTACTGCTAGTACTGCTGTTGCTAGTACCACTACTACTACTACTGCTACTACTGCTACTACTACTACTGCTACTACTGCTGTTGCTAGTACCACTACTACTACTACTACCACCACTACTGTTACTACTTCCACTACTACCAAAACTAGTACTTCCATTACTTCTACTACTGTATTAGACCTGCGCTGGTTGGTTGTTAAATTCAAGGTTTAGTCCTGGTTTAGACCTGGTTTTGTCCTGGTTTAGACCTGGTTTAGACCTGGTTTAGTCCTGGTTTAGACCTGGTTTAGACCTGGTTTAGACCTGGTTTAGTCCTGGTTTAGACCTGGTTTAGTCCTGGTTTAGACCTGGTTTAGACCTGGTTTAGTCCTGGTTTAGACCTGGTTTAGACCTGGTTTAGACCTGGTTTAGTCCTGGTTTAGACCTGGTTTAGACCTGGTTTAGACCTGGTTTAGTCCTGGTTTAGTCCTGGTTTAGACCTGGTTTAGACCTGGTTTAGTCCTGGTTTAGTCCTGGTTTAGTTCTGGTTTAGACCTGGTTTAGACCTGGTTTAGTCCTGGTTTAGTCCTGGTTTAGACCTGGTTTAGTCCTGGTTTAGACCTGGTTTAGACCTGGTTTAGTACCTGGTTTAGTCCTGGTTTAGTACCTGGTTTAGACCTGGTTTAGACCTGGTTTAGTCCTGGTTTAGACCTGGTTTAGACCTGGTTTAGTACCTGGTTTAGTCCTGGTTTAGTCCTGGTTTAGTTCCTGGTTTAGACCTGGTTTAGACCTGGTTTAGTCCTGGTTTAGTCCTGGTTTAGACCTGGTTTAGTCCTGGTTTAGACCTGGTTTAGACCTGGTTTAGACCTGGTTTAGTCCTGGTTTAGACCTGGTTTAGACCTGGTTTAGACCTGGTTTAGACCTGGTTTAGTCCTGGTTTAGTCCTGGTTTAGACCTGGTTTAGACCTGGTTTAGTCCTGGTTTAGTCCTGGTTTAGTCCTGGTTTAGACCTGGTTTAGACCTGGTTTAGTACCTGGTTTAGTCCTGGTTTAGTACCTGGTTTAGTACCTGGTTTAGACCTGGTTTAGTACCTGGTTTAGATCCTGGTTTAGTTCCTGGTTTAGACCTGGTTTAGACCTGGTTTAGTACCTGGTTTAGTACCTGGTTTAGTACCTGGTTTAGACCTGGTTTAGACCTGGTTTAGTCCTGGTTTAGTCCTGGTTTAGTTCTGGTTTAGACCTGGTTTAGACCTGGTTTAGTCCTGGTTTAGTCCTGGTTTAGACCTGGTTTAGTCCTGGTTTAGACCTGGTTTAGACCTGGTTTAGACCTGGTTTAGTCCTGGTTTAGACCTGGTTTAGACCTGGTTTAGACCTGGTTTAGACCTGGTTTAGTCCTGGTTTAGTCCTGGTTTAGACCTGGTTTAGACCTGGTTTAGTCCTGGTTTAGTCCTGGTTTAGTCCTGGTTTAGTCCTGGTTTAGACCTGGTTTAGACCTGGTTTAGACCTGGTTTAGTCCTGGTTTAGTCCTGGTTTAGACCTGGTTTAGACCTGGTTTAGTCCTGGTTTAGTCCTGGTTTAGTTCTGGTTTAGACCTGGTTTAGACCTGGTTTAGTCCTGGTTTAGTCCTGGTTTAGACCTGGTTTAGACCTGGTTTAGACCTGGTTTAGTCCTGGTTTAGTCCTGGTTTAGTTCTGGTTTAGACCTGGTTTAGACCTGGTTTAGTACCTGGTTTAGTCCTGGTTTAGACCTGGTTTAGTCCTGGTTTAGACCTGGTTTAGACCTGGTTTAGACCTGGTTTAGACCTGGTTTAGTCCTGGTTTAGTCCTGGTTTAGACCTGGTTTAGACCTGGTTTAGTCCTGGTTTAGTCCTGGTTTAGTCCTGGTTTAGTCCTGGTTTAGACCTGGTTTAGACCTGGTTTAGTCCTGGTTTAGTCCTGGTTTAGACCTGGTTTAGACCTGGTTTAGTCCTGGTTTAGTCCTGGTTTAGTTCTGGTTTAGACCTGGTTTAGACCTGGTTTAGTCCTGGTTTAGTCCTGGTTTAGACCTGGTTTAGACCTGGTTTAGACCTGGTTTAGTCCTGGTTTAGACCTGGTTTAGTCCTGGTTTAGACCTGGTTTAGACCTGGTTTAGACCTGGTTTAGTCCTGGTTTAGTCCTGGTTTAGTTCTGGTTTAGACCTGGTTTAGACCTGGTTTAGTCCTGGTTTAGTCCTGGTTTAGACCTGGTTTAGTCCTGGTTTAGACCTGGTTTAGACCTGGTTTAGACCTGGTTTAGTCCTGGTTTAGACCTGGTTTAGTCCTGGTTTAGACCTGGTTTAGACCTGGTTTAGAACTGGTTTAGACCTGGTTTAGTCCTGGTTTAGTCCTGGTTTAGACCTGGTTTAGTCCTGGTTTAGACCTGGTTTAGACCTGGTTTAGTCCTGGTTTAGACCTGGTTTAGTCCTGGTTTAGACCTGGTTTAGACCTGGTTTAGAACTGGTTTAGACCTGGTTTAGTCCTGGTTTAGTCCTGGTTTAGTCCTGGTTTAGACCTGGTTTAGACCTGGT
Organism: Bostrychus sinensis; assembly: GCA_020698575.1. Lineage (NCBI taxonomy): Eukaryota > Metazoa > Chordata > Actinopteri > Gobiiformes > Eleotridae > Bostrychus > Bostrychus sinensis. Next base: position 1,731,948 of record CM036241.1, on the reverse strand, counting down.
TTAGACCTGGTTTAGTCCTGGTTTAGTCCTGGTTTAGACCTGGTTTAGACCTGGTTTAGAACTGGTTTAGACCTGGTTTAGTCCTGGTTTAGACCTGGTTTAGTCCTGGTTTAGACCTGGTTTAGACCTGGTTTAGACCTGGTTTAGTCCTGGTTTAGACCTGGTTTAGTCCTGGTTTAGACCTGGTTTAGACCTGGTTTAGAACTGGTTTAGACCTGGTTTAGTCCTGGTTTAGTCCTGGTTTAGTCCTGGTTTAGAGCTTGGATTAGACCTGGTTTAGTCCTGATCTTTAGTCCTTTAGTCCTTCCAGATACAGATTTGTTGTGAGGTGGTTTTGGGACAACATGAATACCACTCCACTGTTTGTTTTTCTAATATCTCTTCTTTATAAAGACACTCAGGACTTATTTATGGCTCTGTTCTGGTCCACACAGCTCTGAAGTTCTCTGTAATGGTTCGTATTCATCTCTGTCAGAGCAGCTCGGTCTGTAACAGAATAATAATAAATGTGTGGCGGTAGTGGAGGTTTTGTGCTGTTTTTCTCTGTATTTACTTTCTTCTGATTCATGCAGTTTTAATGGAGAAAGAACAAACGTATTTGTAGAGCACAGAGTTAGAGAAAAGCTCCCAGTCGTCTCTGAAAACACAGAAAACACAAAGCTTTTTGAAGACGCTTTTGTGTACCCCGCTCTACAAACAAGTACCACTCACTTAGATTCTCTGCAGTAATAAGATTAGACTCACAGATGTTTAGGTTTTCTATACAAAGTGTTTGCAAAGGGACTTTAGATGCAGACCTGTCATTACTGCCACAGCGCTGGTTTGAAGCAGCAGTGGCAGCCAAATACTGCTGTTTTCACAAAAAGGAAAGGCATTTTCTAAAAGACACGTGACCCACTTCTCTTGTTAATTGTTTATTTGCAATTTCACTTCACTTAAGATCTTCACTTCCTTTTTTCACATGCTTTCCCTTACATTTATTTGACTGCAATTTTCTTCAAGTAGCAGTAGTAGCTGTTTTTATTAAAGCTTTTTTGATTTGTACAAACATTTCTTATATATTATCTATTTTTTTCTGTGCTGTATTCACAACATGTGAACTATGTGTAATGAACAAATAAACAAGACTTCCTTTTCTGGTTTTGGAAGTTCTTTTATGTCATCTTTGTAGCTGAAATATACAGAGAAATAAAAAGTAGGGGATACCAGGTCATGATCTGTGTCTTGTCCTTGTGTTTTTCTGTTTTACTTCCTGCCTCCTGATGTCTTTCTGTGTGTTCCTTGTTTATTTAGTTCCTGTGTTTTCCTCAGTTCTTTGTCGCAGCGTTGTCAGTGTAAATCATGTCTAAAGCCCAGGATAAGCATTTACCCCTGGACCTACTGTAATTCATGAATTATCCCCGACGTCAGTGTTTTTAGTCGGGCGTTCACACAGGAACGATGTCTGTAATTTACTCGATTTTACGAACTTATTATATTCCAGATATGACGTACTGAAAATTACACAGATTTGTTATAAAAATCCCAGATTTTGTTTATGTTTCTAGCTTTATTTAATCCTAAACTATCTTTTGTTGATTTCCTGTCCTGACAAAAAACAAACTTTACCTCATGACGCAGGTCATCCATTATCTGTGGACATTTCTCTTCTTAAACAGCAGGTGGCGCTCTTTATTCATCCATTCACTGTGATTCATCTCTGGATCTAACTTTAGCACTGAAAGCGTCCTAACTTTCCAAAACAGCCCCATGTTGCTCCAAAAACTTAGTCTAACGTTGCCATGACGACGGGAGGTGTGCCTCCAGGTCACGTCTTCAACATAGTTTGTTTACTCTTTTTTTTTACTTTTTACTCTGAGAAAAAAAGTAATGGTTTCGGAGTAAAATGAGGTAAAATGGAGCGTTAAAGACATTTTGGATCGCTGTTACAAACTTTAGGAAACAATCTGCCGACAACATCATCCTGAATCACAGACCTGGGGGATTCTCACGGGACTGGTGTTATCAGAGAACCTCTGTGGCCGAAATATGGTCGGGAATTTTCAGGGGAATTTTTACAGACATCTTTACAGACATGGATGATTCACACGGGATAAAAATCACAGACGACGTCGGTGATTATTACAAATTACTGGAGGTCCCTGGGTCTGTCCCTCGTGTTCCCTGTGGCTTCAGTTTGATTTTGGGTTTGCTCTGCCTTTAGTTTTTTTTTTCTTTTTTTTTTTTCTACATGAATATTTTTGTTATTCCTTGGATTTTTTTTTTTTGTGTGATTTTTGTATTTGACTTTTGGACTGTTTAATGAGCTGCAGTGCGTCTCTGTGTCCGCTGCTCTGTCAGAAATACAGATCAGGTCTGTTTTTGCCGGACGCCAGATCCGTCAGATGTAAAGCTGAACAGAGCAGAGCCAGACAGGAAGTCAGACCCAGGTCCAGTGAAGAGGATCCGGTAAATTTTCAAATTTAATTTTGTCACAAATGCATGGGACCTCGGATTATGAAAAACTACGGAGAATAATCGGATTAAGTTATTTCAGCAGCTTGGTGTTTTATACATCAAAATATCGCCCAGATCTGCTCAGAAAGGCTGTTTTCAGGCAGGGAAATACAAAAACTTTCCACACCGTGGGAGGGGGATAACCCCAGGGATCCAACCAATCTGAGGGCACAAAGCCCCCTCGGAATGGGCGCTACACACGCAATGTTTATTAACATCTCTTTTTTTTTTGGGGCGGAAACCCTGCACAGGTGACCTCAAAGTCTCAGTTTTTCTGTTATGCTGCACTAACAGAAAAACTTCTGTTATGCTGGACTAATAACTCAATAATTATCTTAAAGCCAAAATAAAACAAAAAAGAAATCAGGTAACAATTACAGCCTCTGTGTAAGAGCTTCCTAACACAAACCCACAAATGTTTGGGGCACATCCAGTCCATGAACCACTTCACATCTTCAGATCTTTTCCATGAACATCGGCTGGGTTTGCACAAACAGAGAATGGTGTTGAAAATCAAACTGAAAGAGCGTTCACTCCGCCTCTGACCACCGTCACAGCTCATACAAAGATCCTTCAGCAGACATCTTACTCTGACCTCCAAAACCAACACTTTTTACCTTATGCAAGTAACTTATTCATCTTATAAACTTATTTATGTCTATGACCCAAAGACAGTGCATGTTCTTTTTCAGTAAAGTCACCTCTAACCCGACAGAGCGCTAGGGAACCACAGCTTCAGAGCCATTCTTTACATTTTTTATTTTTTATTTACAATATATAGCAGCAATAAAGGTCAGGAAAAAAATATGATCCATGACACAAACACTTTTCATCTGATCTTGTTACAAAACACAGTAAAACACAGTGTTTGAGTTCACAGTGGTGGTAAAGTCAGATTAAAGCCTGAGTCTGTGGCTCGTGTCCTGGCGTGGCTCCGCTAAAGCTAACTGTAACAGGTCTTCAGAGGTTAGCGCCAACATGGCCGCCGTCTGCAGAGCGCTGGAGGATATCATGGCTCTAAAACCATCTGATCTGTCACCCGCCTGATCTGTCACCCGCCTGATCTGTCACCCGCCTGATCTGTCACCCGCCTGATCTGTCTCAGGACAGCGGCCATCTTGGACCCGGGCCATCTGCGCACGCTGAGCTGGGGTCAGCTCGAGGAAACGGAGGAGACTAATGAGAGCAAACAAAGGCAGAGGAGGAGAGGAGGAAATGCATCGTGGGATATGAAGTACTGAAGGGCAATACCACACTTTTTAGATTAGATACGATACTTTTGGGGGAAATTTAGTCGATATCAATACCAATACCCAATACTCATGGGTGAAAACTTTTTATAAAAAAAAATGTTACTCTTGAAGACAAATCCCTGACTAACATTTAACAATTTGAATGTACACAGTATAAATAAATAACCTAAGTGTGTATCGTAGTAAAAACTGCTGACTTCTTGTCACATGACGTGGATGGATCAGACCAAAATGTTGCTGTGTGGGGGAGTTCTGGCACAGAACACTGGAGTAAGTTATCCCAAAGTGATGCATGTGCTTTTATTTTACATGTTTTAATTAGTATTCATACTTTAGTCAAGTACTCAATACCTAAATGACTGTGTGAGTATCGATATATTGATACTGCAGTATCAATACTCCCATTACTAATCCAAAGTTTTCTCTTGTCATGTTGTGAGAAACCTTTGACATATTTTACAGTGTTGTCTTTAACTTAGAGTAACTCACCCCTGGCCCGGGCCTGACTCCGCCCACTGCCAGAGACAGAGGAGGAGAACTGAGGGCGGAGCGAGGCCTGGTCCTGGGACTGACAGCTGACCGTCATGGACCTCCTCCACAGCAGGGGGCGCCAAGTCCCAGAAAGGGGGAAAACAATACAGGACATCTGGACTAATGTTTTATGTTGCTTTTATAATAACACAGCTGAAATATTGTGAGAAAGGCGTCGCGCGCTGCCGCAGTAACGCTGTTTACACAGTTCACGCTGTATTCTGTGGGACATTATTAGGTCGTATACATCAACAATCTGATCCTTAAGTTGCTAAAGTATCTTACTGTAGCTTCTTACGTCAGAACTAGCTATAGCTTCCATCTTAAAGCAGCTGCATTAATCCAGAGCGTTTTGATCGTGTGAAGTAAAGCATTTATTAATATAACACAATGTTTTTAACGTATCTATAAATAGTTGATAAACATCTATAAACATCCTGTGATTGAAAGCATCGGAAAAATAGCGTCGGTGTCCAAACGTTCAGTACACAGTGCACTGTGCTGCAGGAAACAGTCACTGAGAGTTCAGAGACTGATTGAGGGAGATTTGGAGCTTTCAGAGCTGAGACCACTGACAGTCTTTGTCCCTTATACACTCAGGGAAAACTGTCACCTGCTTCCCAAGATGATGACAACGACCCAAAACACACACACAGGACGTCACCTGGCATTAACCGATTACAGAAAGCAGGAATAAATACAAATTAATAATAAATTAATAATAATAAATAACATAAAATGTCACAGATCATGTCTCTGGCATTGAGTCACTGAATGACACAGAACGGCACTAACTCTGGCACCGTCCTGAGCAAAACTGCAACCAAGACTGAGACAAGACCAAGACCATCAAATTTTTAAGACTAAGACCGGTCTCAGGCGCTACCACACTATAGTATCACATAACTGTAGCTGGGATCAAACCACCAACCTTCTGGTTAGTGTGCAAAAGGCTTTACCTACTGAGCTATGGCTCGTCAGCACAGTGGGATAACGGCTGCTCACACAGAGAAACAGCACAGAGACAAACACAGAGAAGAAAAGTGAAGCAGAAAAACTGGTGATGCATTCAGGAGATGGAGAAAACTGTGGGATCACATGAATCTAACTCAGAGATACAGGTTTAAGGTCAGGTCTAGACTTCAGTTTGAAGGAGTGAGTTAGGATTTTCACTCAGAAATGCAGCTCTGTACCTTTAAGAACTGTCTTATATAACACAGAGTAAGCCATATTTTCACTTTAATAATTAATTGTAAATGCATTTGTGGAGAACCTTAAAGACTCTGGAGAGCTGTTCTTTAAACCTCTGTAACTCTATCATCATTGACACGACTACACCATAACTTCTGTAAATAAGCTCCTCTGGGACTCTCTGTGTCCACCGCATTAAGAGACATTACTCTGGATCACCTGTCTGAGGATGGAGAGGCATAAACGATACTCGAGCTGGTCACAAATCAGAAAATTAACGTTGTGTATCGAGCTGAGCGAGCGGCGAGCGTTGGAGATGGATTCTGGTGATTAGAAAACCAGCGCTGGAGAGATGCGGCGTGTAAGGAGGTGATTCCTGCTGTGATGGATGTAATAAAGGTTTTAAAAACACATGCAGGGACGGTTAAGAGGTGATCTGACAGAACGAGGTAATTGCGATGCACGACTCGTGGATGCAGAGTTAATTAATGTCAGAATGTGTAACGTATGGCTATGAAAAGCAATAATCGCCTTGATATTTCAGAAATAGATCTTTTGGATTAGAGGCAGTGAGCAGTATTTAAAGGTACACTGCCCATCCTCAGTCCCATATTCTGCTTTCTTACGTTTTTCTGAAACAGTGTTGGACTTCTTTGCATTACTATTTCAGGTTTTATAAATTAAAATAATGTATCTGTATGAAAAAAATCTCTTCTGTTGGGAGCTGTTGCTGTGACTCTGCAGAGGCTGTCGCCCCCTGCTGGCAACGCTGGGGACAGAGCATAAAATGGGCATTTTTTAGGGATAACTTTGCACAATCTAAAAACCAACTCACATTAAAACTGGTTTTGACTTTTTATTTCTACAAAAAATTCCAAAATCCATCTAAATCAATGTTGTTGGTGATTTTTGACAGACCCAAGGCTGCAATAACTCCCATAAAAAAAATAAAAAAAATACACTTTGCATTGAGAATATTGAAAATGTTTTGCAAAAAAATGTAGATGCTATTACAAGCACTGGCTTAAAAAGGGTTACAATTCTGAAAATAACGACATATTTGATTTTTATGGTGAGGGCAAAAGTTGATTCAATCATTTAAAAAAGTAGAAAAAAATATGAATGTATGAGTGAGTGAGTCTTTTTCATGGGGACACTTTTGTCTGTGAACAGCAGCAGTGTCTCAGATTCAGTCAGAGAAAGTAAACATGAAGCAATATTAGATTTGTGTTTAGAAAATCAACATTAGTGATAAAACACACAGCTGAGACACAGAGAAAAGAGAAGAATCACTGCACAAAAATAAAATGGTCTAGACATATTAAAAATGCTATGAACAGTATATTTTTTTTATATTTCATAAAAATGACCTGCATGTGTCCCAGATTTAACATGTTAAAATCAAATATTAGTTTTACAGATAACAATGGTACAGCTGAGTTATTTACAGTTTTTGTTTTGGTTCTAAAACTGCATCATCGATCGTTCAATCAGAAAAGAGACCATTACTTTGCTTTAGACTGCAGTACTGTTTTAAACCAGTAGAGCGCGGCTGCTTAAGCTGGGGACACACTCCAGGATTTTCTCAGTGGTTACAGATCCTGAAAAGACTCGGAGCTCACACTAACGACTGGTTTCAGCAGATTTAGTTCTGCGCCTCACACACTACAAGATCTGCTGAGGCTGCAACTGACGCCAACCAAACGCAGCAAACTCTGGCCAGAACTAAATGGTAAACAAACATGGAGCTACCTGGGTCGCTGTTGCCGTTGTGTGCAGCTCTCTGTTTGGAAAAAAGGAAAAAGAAAAAACGTCTATGTATCCAGTTTCACAGGCGCTCAACTTTCCTCGGTGTTTACCATGGTTGTTTATGTTTTCTTCTTCTTCTTCTTCTTCTTCTTCTTCTTCTTCTTCAAATTTCCGCTTATATTTTCCTGCTGCTTCCTGTTGCGTCGTCTTCGTTCTCTGACGCTATTTCCTGTGTCCCACATTTTTCATCGGCCGCTGGACGTCATGAATTCCCAGTTGGATGTAAACGTCCCACACTACAGGAGAGTGGTCCAGAGTCGGTGTTTGATTGTTTGCGACTGACGTCAGGCCATGTTTTTTTACGCCATTTCGAGTCTTTGAACATCACACACTAACGGATTTCAGGGCCGACTGGTGATAATGATTCCCTGCAGCTGGTGTTGACTGGAACAGACTCGGCACAACTGGGAATTGTTATAAAATCGGGCAAAAAAATCGCGTAGTGTGTCCCCAGCTTTACAGGAGTTTAAGGCCTTGTGTTTTCCCAGATGACTCCTGTCAGGAAGAAAACAGTTTTTTCCTTTAATAAAAGAGAAAATGCAGTTGCTCCTTATGTGGTTTTGCACACAGCCCCTCTCGCTCTCACACACACGAAGCCTGATTATTACTGCAGGTATTGGCTGGGAGAGTTTCTGAAGTACCCAATCATAATTAAAATCTGGGTTAGGCGTACAGAAGCTAATTAGCAGCGAGCAGCCTCCCTGCGTCTGGAATCAAACCTCGCTGTGGCCTTTCGGTGCCGCGTCTGATGTGTGCGGCGCCGCGGGCCCAAGGCGAACAGGGAGCGGCAAACTCAGGCCTTCCTAATGAACAAAGCATATTTTATTATGATCAGGATTAAGGAACATGTGTTGGGATATTGGCGGGTCATTTCTGCAGCTCCGAGGCCATCAGGATTAGTGGAGAACACAGAACGAGGAGGAGGCGCAGGCTTTGAGGTTTGTGCTGTGGATGAAGCGGTGCGGCTGTTAAAGGTACGGTGCAGAGGAAGAGTCTTTTTGACGTCGTACATTGAGTTCAACCCAGAAACACAAACACTGCAGTAGGAGAAGCTCACATTCTTCTTTTATTAATGTATTTAGTGGTACAATGCCACACAGGGTCATTTCTATCTGCAGTCCCAGGTCGATGTTAATAAAACTCTGACTCAGATCTCAGAATGTGACCCACAAACTATCGCTGCAAACGAGCCCCCTCAGCTGCTCTCTCTTTTTGTTTTGTCAGTAATAACCGCCACTTCATTTTGTTGAAAAAATCTGACTAACTACACCTGAAACTGTTGAGCTAACTACAAAAAGTGCTCGCGTGTGTCATTGTTGTGCAGTAAAGTGACTGTGATTGTCGTAAAAACCTCAAGGAACAACACATTTTATGCTCTTAATATTTTTATTTGCATGGTTTATTTTTAACTTACTCAGAGTTGTGACAAAAATATGGTAGTTTTTGTAGGAAAAAAAATTAAATAGCGTTTCATATTTTTTCTATGATTTCTGGAAATCATCTCGCAACCCCAACTTTGAGAAGCCCTGCTCCAGAGAACGGGTCAAACTTTTATCTCAGTCTCCATGAAGACCAGAAAGTCGAGAATGGGACCAAGCCGCTGTGAGGCGTTCAGGTGGTCTGGGAGTTTACAGCGGTGCTAAAACTTTGTAGCGCTAAATGCTAATCCAAATACAAATCCAGTTTATTTATAAAGGTCTTTTAAAACAACAAGGTTGGCCAAAGTGCTGTACACAACAAAGAAATTAAAACAGATAAAATATAAAACAATTACAGACACAATGCAGGAAAACAATAAGAACTATGATAAAACAGTAAAGTAGTAATGTAAAGGAATAAACATGGCTAATTTACAGAGTAATCATAGTTTTACCAATTAATATAAACACTAACACTTTAACTTCACTAAAGCGTTCCTCACATGGTGAATGTTTCTCACACAGCTTCATAAAAACAATAACTGTCAGGCTTTCACTTAAACAATAAAATAAAACAAAACAAAAATGGTGGTGGGACCTTAGAGATGGGTCAAGACATGAGACGAGATTTTTACTGAAATATGTATTTTACACAAATGAAAAATGTAATTTATTTACCTGAAAATCATTAACTATTTAGGTGCATTTTTAAAGTCAACTTTTAATAAATGGTATTTACTTCCATTATTTAAATTATATACAACAGCAGAACATAAATACTGCCAAATGTTTACTACAAACTCAACTTTTTGGTGAAAAAGTGCAGACAGAACTTGATCCTAAGACCATGAGAGAGAGTTTTACCTTGTGATGTTTTGATCTTGCGAGATTGTGAGCTCTTGTCACTCCTCTACATAACATGAGTCTTTGTTGGTCTAAAAATGTCTGAATACTTCTCTAAACGCTAACGTTGTTCTGACCGTTTAGTGCCCGGTGCAGTGGAACTTGCTTGTGATTATTTTCCATTAAATCCAGAAGAACGATGGGTCCATGGGACGTTGGCAGATGTCTCTCTGTGAGCCCTGACCTCAGGCCTGGAAAGGGTTCCCTGCAGCTCAGGGAGGCTGGCTGCTCCCTTAAAGCTGGAGTGAGAAGCTCTGTCACCAGGAGGAGCTCGGGGTAGAGCCCTGTTCCTCCACATCCAGAGGAGCAGCTGAGGCTCTTCTGTTTCAGAGCCTCTTGGACCCCTCCAGGACGTGTCCAGGTCCCACCAGGAGGAGGTTCCAGACCCATGGACCCGGGTCCCTCGTTGGTCTCCTGTTCCTTGGAGTCACTGCTGGCGTCCACAGCTCTGGATGTTCCAGGAGAGCCTCCCCTCTGCTGACTCTGGCCCCTCTGTTGTTTGGACTTTTCCCAAACTGCTGACCACAACAAGAGATCTGGTCGAGTGGTTTGCTCCTCAGACATCCTCACACATCCTAAAGTGTGTCCACGTCTTTCGGTCGCGCCCACTGCGGCCGTTGTGGTCCACGACGTTGTGGTCCACGACATTGTGGTCCATCTTTTAAGCTCCTTCAGCTTCGTGATGACCTGGGCTTCGATCTGCTTGATCATGGAGCCGGCGAGTAATGTGGTCACACAGCACGGCGTCACCCTTCATCTGGCTGAAGATCGCTTCGTCTGCGCGTGCTGCCAGCAGCTCTTGAGTCCTCATCCGTCCACGTAGACATCATTGCCACTCTGTGAAAGTGAAGAGTATTTAAACCTCTGCCCCCTCGGCCTGACCTGATGTCTGCTGCTGTCCACGTCTGGAACAAAAGCAGAAAGTGTCCCAACACTGACTCTGCTGTCTGCTCCTCTGAGGCTCTTTTTAAAACCAGGGCCGAGTGCCAGCCTTGTTCTGGAGCCAGAATGAGCTCCGCTGACGGTAACTGCTTCAGTCATATCTTTGGCAAATGTTTCTGTGCCGAGGGATTTCCTGAACACACAGTTTAGTGTTCAGCTTGTATTAACAGGCTCTGTCATCGCAGCTGGGCCTTACACTGAGAAATCGCTGTCCAGTTTATTAGGTACACCTGTTCTAATTAAAATATATAATCAGCCAATCACAGTGCAGCAGCGCAGTGCCTTTAGTCCTGAGACATGTTGAAGTCCAACCCCAGCATCAGAACAGAGCAGAAAGAGGATTTAAGGGAGTTTTGTTCAAACATTTCTCTGTGTGTCATCATCGTCTGTGGCTCGCTCTGAGGCTGCTGTCCTTCACAGAAACCTGTCACAGTAATTACACAGAACTGACGTCTTGAGTTTCTGCTGAATTATTGAAGAGCTGCAGAGGACACAGGATCCACAGACGGACAGCGCTGCACACGCTTCATATGGAACTGGAGACAGAGTGGGACAGAAGCAGAAGAAAATGAGAGTTTATTAAAAGAAAAAGTCATTTAAGAAGAGATTCCTAGACTTCCCTCTCAAAAGACGCTTCCTCCAAACCTTTTCTTGTTTTGTGTGACACTTTGATGAGGTTCTGATCAGGCTAAGTCAGTGTTTCCCAACCAGGGATACGGGGACCCCTAGGGGTACATGAGCACATTGCAGGGGGTACGTGGAGTTATATGATCATTTATAGTACCTTTATTTGGCTTTTTAAGACTAAAATAAAAGTAAATTAGGACTAAACCAGGACTAAAAGCAGGTCAAAACCAGGTCTAACACCAGAACTCAACCAGAAAAAAAAACACAAAACTAAACCAGGAATAAACCAGAACTAAATTAGGTCTAAACCAAGTCTAAACCAGGACTAAACCAAGACTAAGCCTGGTCCAAACCTGGATTAAATCAGGTCCTGGGGGTACACAAAGCCAAAATCTTTGGGAACCATTGGGCTAAGTTGTCGCCGAGATTGTAAAATATGTAAAAAGTGGGTCCCAACAAAATAATTGGGTGAAGCTTTGGGTCTTAGATGACACCAGCTCAGAATCATTGCTGTAATCTGGAGCAGGAACGGCAATGAGTTTCCTTCCTTTTCTCTCACACAGTTTCCACAGAGCCCTGAGCACTGCCTGCACACAGCATATACAGCAAACAGCATATACAGTATATACAGTATATACAGCATATACAGCATATACAGTATATACAGTATATACAGCTCTGGTTTTATTTCTTGTTGAACTCATAAATATTTCATCCTCTGGACAGTGGCAGTGTCAGCTCCTCTCGCTGTCACATAAACGATGTCTGACACGAGCACTGAGAGGACGGACGACAGGCAATAATGAATACAGAGCAGATTTTGTAAAGCTCTGGTGCATGAACAGAAACACTGACGACAAAGTTTCATTCTGGCTTTTCTCTTCCAGTTTGGGCTGTACATGAAAAAATGTATGTAGAAATATTTTATGCTTCAGATGCTTCTTTTTTCATCTTTTACCATTGGACGTCACACTCAATGTTCTGGTTAAAGACAAATGAACTACATGTGTGTAGTGTCAGCGCCTGGATAGGAAACATTTAGCCACAACTCTGTTCCTGTTCTATACAAAAAAGTCAGTCTGGTTCCTTTGTGTAAATTTGGTTTATGGGTGGAATTCAGGTTTCAATTCAGGTTTATTTGTACAGCCCAGCATCACAACAAAAGTCGCCTCAAAGGGCTTCACAAACAGACTTAACACACAATCAGCACAAACAATAACTACCGTATTTTCCGCACTATAAGGCACACCTAAAAGCCTTTAATTTTCTCAAAAACTGACAGTGCGCCTTATATATGGATCAATGTTGGTTAATTATGAATACTGTATTCAGGGGGCGTCGCCGAAGTGACAGGTTTTAAAAGCAAAGCTGGCTCTACATTCTGCTCAACCAGACTTATCCCAAATCATACGTGAGTCCTAAAACTTAAGCAGTTGTCCTTTTGTTGTCCCGAAAATGATATAAGCGCGGAGTCTGAAGCAGTTGTTGTCTGATAAAGCTTAAGAAGTACTGTTGCTAATTGTGTTAGCTCCTGTATGTAATGGCGAATCTCCGCAGGTGATGCGCAGATGCTCAATCTGTTTTTAAAATTATTTTAGCGACTGAATAGAGGAGAATCTAAGCTTTAAAATGAGGTATAACATGTCCATATTCAGCTAATTTTAGCCATGGTTAGCTGTGTTCAAACCACTCTGTTGTAAAAATAACTTAGCATCGCAGAGGGGGATGGACGGCAAAAAGACGACACAGTATGGGATGAATGAGATACAGCAGTGTGACTGTATAAACTATAAAGTTACCCCTATATAAGTACTCGTATCGGTACGTACTCAAATGAAAGTACTCGTACTCGTACCGTTTGTAAAAAGTGGTATCTGTGCATCCCTAGTTTTCAACGAGGGAGTTGTAAGAACGCTGGTTTGTATTCTATTAATAAAGTTTGACTGACTGACTTATCTGACTGTTTTATTGACATTCCCTTTAGCGCAGCGCCATCTAGTGGATGCGCCTTATAATGTGGTGCGCCCTATATATGAAAACAGTTTTAAAATAGGCCATTAATTGAAGGTGCGCCTTATAATCACAGGCGCAGTAAACAATCAATGGGAAGAGCCGACTCCCATAGATGAGATCTGACTCTTCAATTTTATTTTGATGGGCCCACCATCCAGCCAATCACATGTGAGGACAGACTAGGGTCATATCCTTATGAGAAAGAAGTAAGGCAGGCTCTGAGGACTGTGATTTTGAGACAGCAAAGATGAGTACAGAATTTTGTAACAGTAATTTTTACTTACAAACTGCATAAAAATAAGACTTTTACAAAAACACTGATTAAAAAATTGTTTACCAACACACACATCATTCATAATCATAACCCTAAGTGCTAAATTAGTCCTAAATTAAATGCTCCAAGTGATACTAAATAAAGAGCCGAGCTGAAAGAACCAAATCTTTGAAAAGAGCCAGACTGCCCATCACTAGAAGCCAGTTGTACAAAGTGGGTTTGTTTGAATGTGGTGGTTACGTGGGACGTCAGAGGGACTTTACTGTTGTTAAAATGGAAACAGGACCAAGACAAAAATCCCACAGAGGACTGAACAACAACGAGGACTTCAGCAGAACCAACAGGAGACCAAGGAAAGACCCTAAACACTGTTAATCAGAGAGGAGTTATTAAAAACGGCTGCTTCGCTGCGAGAGGAACCAAACTGTTCTGCTTTCAGAAAGAAAGAGTCGCCAGGGTCGTAAACATTAGCAAGTGGCTATAGTTTCTTGTATGGACAGTAGGGATGTAACGATTCTTCGTAAATCAGCTAAAAATTGATGCTAAAAAGAAAAATTTTGAATCAGTGTGGAAAAAATGAATCGCGATGTCGCTTTAAAACAGTGCGCAGGCCACCAAAGTATAATGCTGCGTAATCTGGCGCATGTTTGGTGCTAGACATCATCACCTGACCATTTTACAGAAGAAAAACATCAATTTATATCAAGTTTTAGTTTACAGGACTTGTAAACTCATTAGCCCGATGTGCTGGAAACGTGAAAAGCCTGCACAAGAAGGAAGAGCGCTCCCTCAACCCTCGCACAGACGGAGGAGCACACACACAGCGCCATCATTCACAAGGAAACAACAACAACAACAACAACAACAACAACAACAACAACAACAACAAGCTTAGGGTGAATGACAGAGAGCCACATCTGCAGGTTTTATTTAGGCTGCACCTGTTTGCTCTGTTTACCATCGCTCAGAAAGTAGCTTGTTGTTAGCAGCGAGCTAAAGCAAAGCTAAGTGGCTAACAACAGCTAAAGTTTATCTGAAGTTTCAATGGCCCCTCCCCCGGAGCGTTTCCATGGAGATCAGAGTCTTTACTTATATTAGGCCCATTATATTTGACTGAGGAGAGGATTCATGATGAGCTGCTTCTCTGTGCATTGCTTGCTGTGTTTTTGGAGGAGAGTAGAAAGTGTTAATAAAAGTAAAATTATTTTATATATTTTTGTTATTTTGATCCTATCTATTCTTTCTTCTATTCTTCTTATTCTTTTAATATCTACTTTTTTATTCAATTTCAGTTAATAAGAAATGTACAGCAATTTAAATTTGATAAGGAGACACAACTAGGCTCTGTAAAAAAATCATAATATAATATAATTTAACATAATTATACTGCAACTAAGTCTGCTAATAAAATTGTAAAAAAAATCGCAATCGTGAACATAAAATTGTGAATCGGATCGTGACTTCAGTGCTTCTTTACCTCCCTAATGGACAGTTGATTTTAAGATAAAAGTGAGCTCATGTTGTACGCTCCAGCGGATAACGAACGTTTAATCTGAAGCAGAAAGAAGCTGAAACGTTACGTCAGGAAGAGCTCACGGTGATGAAGCGAGTGATAAATCAGTTTGAGTTTGTCATTATGTGAACTCATTTACACATAACACACCGTCATCGCGCTCATCCTTCATTTCTCTGCAGAACCACTCAGAGCAGCTTCAGAAGAACCTCACTGACAGACAGCGGAGGGAAAAGTGCTCCAAATATTTACTCAAGCAAAAGTACTGCAAAAATATTACTGAAGTAGAAGTACATGTCATAACTGCTGCTGTTGTTTGCACTTTTACCATAGTTATTGTTTCTGTACATAGGTTTTGTCTGGTTTGTATTTAGTGTATGTTGCATTTGATATATATTTTGTATTTAAAGTATATTAAAATTATCTATTTTATTGACATATTTTTATTTTAGTCTTATTTTTTTTATCTTATTGCACGTTAACACTGACAGAAGAGAGCAGAAGCAGCATTTTAATTCCTCTGTGTCTGTAGAGAAATGGACCACAAAGAATCTTGAATATTGTAGTCAACAAAATCACCAAGGAGGTTACGATGAAAATAAATGAGTTTTGGGATTTAGCATCACACACACAGCCACACTGCAGCGGGAGACGCCACTCTCCTCCAAAATCAAACCCACGCCGAATTTTTGACGCCAGACGCCGACTTGGACGCGTTTTCCATTGAAAATACATTGAATATGCTTTTATTGTTATATGAATATATATCGTAAACTTTTCACGACGGTGAGGCATTATTTTGATGTTTGATGTGCTGCTGTCTGTAGGGAACTTTAAATATATGAACATTTCAACAAATACATATAATTACCCACTGTATAATAAAAAATATATATATTTGGAGTTTTTTCTCAGCGCCTACAATAGTAATAGTAGTAATAAAAGTAATATATATGTATGTATATATGACTTGGTTGAGAGACTCCCCAGTGCCAATACAAATAAAGATTGAAAGGGGAAAAGAAGGTTTTTAAAGGTACTGACCTCTCTGTCCCGGGATACCCCACCCCCCCACCCCCACCCGGGCATCAGGTTGACCTCGCCCACCCCCAACTCCCACCCCCCATGGCTTTTTAATGACAAAGAGCAAATGCTAATTTATTAACACTTTGTATAATCAGTGGCCGAGCCTCAACAGCGTACGACACACACTGTCCAGGAAAGGATTCTTCATTATTCCAGGTTTGTTCCATGTTCCCTGCAGTAACTCACGGTGACACCAGGACCAGCCCCACGCCTCCACTGTGGCCTCACAGAGGACGTGTAATGCCTTGGCAGAGGTCTGTGCTCATGAGAGACTACCTGGCTTTGATTACTGCTGCTGTGTACTATCATCACTACTGCTGTGTACTATCACTACTGCTGTGTACTATCACTACTGCTGTGTACTATCACTACTGCTGTGTACTATCACTACTTTCTACTGCACTGTACTCAATCCGTAAATCACCGTAAAGAGAAGAAATACATTTACTTAAGATTTTAATTACTACTTGATTAAAAATAACATTTTTTCCCACTACTACTACTACTACTACTACTATTCCTCCTCCTCCTACTGCTACTACTACTACTACTACTACTACTACTACTATTATTCCTCCTCCTACTGCTACTACTACTACTGCTACTACTACTACTACTGCTACTACTACTACTGCTAC
>CM036241.1:1702754-1712754 GCA_020698575.1 Bostrychus sinensis | reverse complement strand
TTGTATGTATTCGCAAGCTCTGGGAAAACGGACCAACGTACGGCAGAACGAACGCAGAAGACAAACAGAGCGCTCGGTCTGTATCTGAATGTGTATTTCACGTAGAGCTACTATAAAGCAGCTGATGAGATTAAATATGGAGACCTCTGTGTTCCTGAAGATTCTGTCACAAAAAAGTGTTTATCACAGTAAAATATGTTGTATAAGAGTTAAACATTAAGGTAGCAATTAAACAATATTACATTGTTGTTGAATGTTAAATGCAGAATTTATTTTATTTATTAGTTTATTTGAACAGGGACAATGCACATTAATAAACATCTCTGGAAATGTGCCAGTATTAGCTATACAGCTAGTTTCCAACTGTAGTCCCTAGGCAAGGTGTAAAATGCCAACAATATACAGTACAGCAGCCATTCCCAAAGTCAGGAGTCACGGCCCCCTTAAATTTACCAAAATCCCACGTGGACCCCCAACAACACAACTTCCCTCAATCCCAAATTTTATTTTCATGTTTTCCTCCATATATTTCTATAAAAACATTACAAAAGACACTGACTATTGGCTAAAAAGTGTTTTAAAGTTATATTTTTAAACAAATACACTGTAAAAACTCAATAACTCAAGGCAAAGGATCCCTCAAGATTTTTGGGGCCAACTCAAAATCTCAAGTTTTCCACACTTTCACTTAATTTGATGTTCATACGTCTAAAAACTTTTCTAATTTTTAAGTTTTTCTCTCTATCATTATTTTTTTACTCATCTTACAGCCAACTTACAGAGTTCAGAAAAAGTTATTCTTTTGTTAAATGTAGTATATTTAGTTTTTATTATTATCAATAATACTTTTTCTGAACAGTGGAGTCAGTTGCTGTAAGATGAGCTGGAAAAAATAAAGATAGTGAGTAAAACTTAAAATTTCAAGTTTTTATGAACGTTCAATTTGGTGAGAAAAAAAATATTAGTTGTTGAAAACTTGAGATTTTGAGTTGATCGCCAAAACTCAACTCAAGGGATGCCTTAAGTTTTTGCAGCATTGTTTTTTACAGTGCATTTCAAACTCAGTTTCTTTTTATGCACTTAATATAGACAGCCTCTGGGGGGCCCCCTGCAGCCTCTGGGGGCCCCCTGCAGTACCTTTGCGGACCCTCAGGAGGCCCCGGACCCCACTTTGGGAACCGCTGCAGTACACAATACGGTTAGTAAAAGATGGTAGAATAAAAATGAGTAGTTTATATGAAAGCACACAGCAGAATGTAAAAGCACAAAAAATATAAAAGCGCAGAAACAGACGACACAATAGAAACAATAAATATAAGAAAAAACTTTGCATAAACAGGCCGTCAGCAGCACAAAGCATTAACTATGGTCACAGGTTTGATTCTCAAGTAACCACGACTTTATCATGTTCTTAAAAGTTCTATGCGTCGCAACATCGCGTATGTGAGCTGCTGTTGTGTTCCAAAAGTGGACGGCTCGTACTGAAAAAGCAGATTGGCTGAATGTACTTTTTCTTAAATCCTGCAGTGGAGCGATGCACAGGCCAAACTCATCTGCCTCTTCCTGCTTAGGGTTTAATATTCCCACCCCCGCCGTGCACAGGAGGGCCACCAGAAGCAAGAGGACAGGCCATATATGTGTAATGGCTTGAGAGGTGATTGGATGAGAGGCAGGTGGCAGGCTGTGATTGGCCGACAGAGACAGACTTCCTGGTTGCATTTACGCTACAGCTTCTTCTCAACCTGGGTGTCTCCTTTGAAAATGAAAATCTCCACAATCACGCTTCTGTAAAACGAGAGGCCTTAGAGGAAATCAGTGGACGCTCTGCAGAGTCGTGCGGCGTTGGTCGCGGGAGGCTGGCGTGCGGCGTGCGGCGTGCGCAGCTCCTCGTGTCAGCGTGAGCTCTGAGCCGCTGTGAGCTGTGAGTCTGCAGCTCTGTAACAACATCTGCTCCTGCTCTGAGCCCCAAGCATCGTCTGCTTAATCTGAAGAATTAAGACTCCGTGAGAAGCAGCACAACACATCATCTCCTCATTATCTTTGACACGGGCCCAGTGCATCGCAGCGTTTCTGACAGAGACCTTATTTTATATTCAGCCTTTGCCGTGGCCCAGTTTTGTGTCCGTACCCACCTCTGGGAACCACTGCACCAGATGACATGGGCTGTGTCTGAACGTCGTCTCGAGCCCCTCACCCAGGGGTGACCAAACTTTTTCCCAAGTGGGCCAGATTTGTAGATGTGCGAAGGATCAAGGGCCTCATGTTTTCTGAATGCACACTACAATATAAATTAAATGCACACTGTTTTATAAGTATTTAAATATTTTTTTCAAAAGCCAAAAAACTATAAATTTCAAAACAAAATCTAAAACAGGTTTCAACAAAATTACATTTTTGAACATAAACTCTATTTTTTTGCCCAACTTCAGATCAAAATCAGAAAACAAGGCAGAGCAGTAGATGAGATGCACAAATGTAAAGAAACACTGTACAAAAGTAGTGATGGGCCACACGTAATACAGTTTTTTATAGAAGGCAAGGGCCACATGAAATCTTGACCCGTGCCACAATTGGCCCCCGGGCCGCACTTTGGACACGTCTGCCCTAACCCCTCAGTCGCTGCAGTCCCGCACCATACAGTGGACTATAGTGCACTCAGTTTGTGAACTATGTGGACACTTGCTCACTATTTTTCTCTCACCGTTGATCACATGACCTGGTGTCTGTGTAAAGAAATATTCGGCGAACTCCGGTGATAATTGTCTTCTGAGATAAAGCCTAACCAGACTTTAGTGATATTTTAGTTATTCATAGATAAATAATAATCATAGGTGTGATATTTAATAAGAACGATCACGTTAAGGAATAAAACAGAGTGGATTATCGCAGAAGCTGTCCCTGTTCAGGCTGAGGTGAGAACGTTCGTGACTTTCCTCTGTTACGCTTTGTTTAAGAGCAGTTTGTTGCTGACGACGTGACAGAAGTAAAAACAGCGTTTGTGACTGGGATCATTCAGAGGCGCAGTGTTCAGCCGCGGCCCCCACTGTTCTCCTCCGAAACTCACAGCATTCTGCTCCACACTGACCTCTAGTGACCATCGCTGTCCACTACTTTTCAAAATGCATTGTGGGAAATTTAGAGTGCACTATTTTATCTAATAGACCAGTGGTTCCCAACGTGGGGTCTAGGGGGGGCCTCTAGGGGCTGTCTATATTTCAATTTCAATTTTATTTTATTTTATTTTATTTTATTTTATTTATTTATTATTATTATTATTATTATTATTATTATTATTATTATTATTATTATTATTATTATTATTGTTATTATTATTATTATTATTTCAGACACATGGTTTTGGTTCATAAAAACAAATAAAACATACAAAAATATAAAAAGTCAATGAAAATATTAAATACCTAAAAACATTAAGTACATAAAAAACATTTGAAATGAATTACAGTTGTATACTTGTTTTAAAATATTACTTTAAAACAACTTTTAGTCAATAATCAATGTTTTTTGTAATGTTTTTATAAAAAAAAACATGGAGAAAAACATGGCAGAGTCTTTTGAACAGAGGGAAGTTTTATCACTGGGGGTCCATGAGGGATTTTCGGAAATTTAAGGAGGCCACAACGTCCTGACTTTGGGAACGGCTGCACCAGACATTAGCTGCGTCCGAACGTCCTCCCCAGTCCCTAACTCCTCAGTCCCTACACAGTCCAGTCCTACAGCGACTGTAGTGCACTCATTTTGTGAAAGATTCAGACGCTCACTGTTTTTCTCTCAGCGGTGATCATGTGACTCTGGCGTCTGTGTAAAAAAAGTTTGTCAAAACTCCGCTGATAAAGTTCTTCTGTGATAAACCTGGACCACACATGTTTTAGTATTTATAGATAAATAATAGTCTGATATTTAACATGAATTATGGCTGTAATGAATAAAACAGAGTGGATTATTGCAGCTCTGTGCCTTACGTTAAGCTAAGCTAACGTTAGCAATTTTACACTGCAGCGGTTTATTTAAGAGCTTTTTATTTCTGATTACGACGTGACAGAAGTAAACACAGCTGGGTTTCTAACTGGTTTCATTCAGACGTGTTGTCCCACTTTTCTCCGGTGAAACTCACAAAGCATTCTGCTCCACACTGACCTCTAGTGGCCATCGCTGTCCACTACTTTTCAAAACACGTGGGAAATTTTGAGTGCACTGTTTTTTATCCATTAGACATTCGGACACCGCTACAAAACCACCACCACAGAGCACTGCAGAGGGATTAGGGAGGACGTTCACACACAGCCATGTTTTTAAGTTATTGCTATGAGAAAATGAAACAGTTTTTTGTGCATACAAGAAATAAATCCATATACTTTACTCTTAATATTTGGTTTGTAGCATAATAAGACACCTCTCTCCTGATCCTCTGCTGCACCCACTCTCACTCTCTCTGTAACTCACATTTATTTTATATTTTTATATTTTCAGATCCTGGTCTGTAGCCGTCGCCATGGAAACTAAGTTAGTTCAGCTCAAAAAAAAAAAAAAAAAATTCCAACCAGTCTTTCTCTTATGTTTTATGGAAAACCTTGGCTCGCTGTGGCCCAGACTCGCCAGACTTCACACGCAGCCGCTCCAGCTCCTTCCAAAATCTGCTTCCGTTTTTTTTTTTTCTTTTTAAGGCCGGCAGAACTCGTGTGACCAGTGTGAAATCAGCTGCTGCTCCTGATCCGTGAGCGTATGTGCGGAGATAACAGGAAGAACTGGGAATAGTAAACATGCAGAGGCTCGGAGGAACAGACAGGAGCAGAGCTGGAGGTTCACACAAACATGAAAACTCACCTGTTCATCAAAAACAACTCCACAGAAATTGCAATATTGTTTCTTTTAGAGTGAGAAAAATCTGGGCGTTTTGTCTTTTTTTTTGCAAATTTGTATTTATTTTATTTTATACACCAGAGATGTGCACATCCAACACAAATAATCTTCCACACATTTTTCAATCATAGATATTACAATATTACAATGCAAATGTACATCACATCTTACCTTTGTTTTTCTAGTTTCTACCTAATTATTTTACAATATACATTACATTACATACACACACTTAGGGTATTTTATACTCTGTAATTACTTGTATTACTGCTGACCACAAATCTTCAAATTCATCTGTTTTGTACTGAAGTCTTGCTGTCACTTTTTCCATCGTCATCACATCTTTTACTCTGTCCCACCATTGTTTTATGCTGGGGTTTCATCCAGGAGACTGTAATTATTTTTATTATTTTTTTGCTATTGTAGGCATTTTGTCTAATAATAATAATAATAATATATCAAACTTATATAGCACTTTTTAGTAGGGCTGCACGATATGGAGAAAACATGCGATATTCGATAACTATGTTGAAAATTGCGATAACGATATTATTGCAATATTTGAAAATAGAGCCTACTTTTGGAACATAGTAAGTTCCTGTATTTACAAGTCAAAACAGCCACAAAATCCAAACTTAACACAGACTAAACCAGGAATAAAACAAGGCTAAAGCTGGGGACACACTGCACGATTTTCTCAGTCGTTACAGATTCTGAAAAGACCAGGAGCTCACACTAACCGACTGGTTTCAGCAGATTTAGTTGTGACGACTGAAAGACTGGGCCTCACACACTGCAAGATCTGTAACTGCAACTGACGCCAACCAAATGCAGCAAACTCTGGCGGGGAACTCGCGAGAACTAAATGCTAAACAAACATGGACGCTCCCTGGGTCGCTGTTGCCGTTGTGTGCGTAGCTCTCTGTTTGGAAAAAGGGAGAGAAAAAATGTCTCTGTATCCAGTTTCACTTTGGTAGCGCTCAACTTTCTTCGGTGTTTGCCATGGTTGTTTATGTTTTCTTCTTCAAATTTCCGCTTATATTTTCCCGCCGCTTCCTGTTTCTGACGTCAGGACGAGTTTCTGCGGCGCACACACTTAACGATTCGAGTCTTTGAACATCACACACTAACGGATTTCAGGGCCGACTGGTGATTACGATTCCCTGCAACTGTTGTTGACTGGTGAAGACTCGCTGCAACTGTGAGTCGTTATAAAATCGGGCAAAAAAATCGTGTAGTGTGTCCCCAGCTTAAGCTGTGACTAAATTAATTAAATTCCCACTAAAACTGGACTTTTTAAACATTTTTATTTAGTCACAACACATGTTCTTTTAAGGCTCTGGTGGAAAATGATTCTTCAGTGTAAATCTCTGTCAGATGGAAGACCACAGCGTTATTGTGATATATTTAGATTATTGCGATACAGATATTGCGTTTGCTGATATTGCGATATATTGTGCAGTCCTACTGTTTAAGACACTCAAAGACGCTTTACATGAGAAATAAAAATTAAAACAAAAGAGAAGAGAAGAGTGTGATGAATGAGAACTATGGAAAGGCCAACAGATGCGTTTTGAGATTTGAATATATTATAATATTTCTGCTTTTCTGAGAGCAGGGTAGCTCCAGGTTTTGTCTTGTGAAATTTAAGACCTTTTTAAGACTTTTTAATGCCACTTAAAACCAAATTTAATGCCAGCATCACCAGGAAAAGAACGATAATCTGTATAAATTTTGCACTAATGAAAGGGTTTTATTTCCAAAGCCTGATGCAGATGACATAACTCCAGTGCTGCTTTGAAGAAGATAAAACTGAATCATAAATTTCAGTGATAAAGTATAGTTCTTTGCTAATATCAACAGTAGACCTGTCTGTAAGCTTTCAAAATCACACAAAATAAAAGTATTAGTTATGAATCACTCAAAAATCGACAGTATTTTTTGACAAGTGCGTGTTTGTAGTTGGGGTTAAACTTCTAATGACACTTGTATAAATATAACAACAGCATTAACACAATGATTTCAATAATTAATTTCACAACAAAATACTTTACTAGCATTTATTCACTTAGCTGCAACGACATGACTTAGATGCCACAGTTCGAAAATTTAAGACCTACATTAACAAATTTAATACCTGGCCACAGAATTTAATACTTCTAAGGCCTTAATTTTGACAACATCAAATTTAATACCTTTTTTTTTAGAGCTTGGGGCTGCCCTGGAGAGGAAAGTGAAGAAGTATGCTCCAGATATTTGAAAACATTTAGTAATTCCACTTAAATCTGCCGTTCATAACTAAGATAATGATTAAAGATTACTGAAGTATAAAGGGGCGCAGTGGCAGTGGGTTAAGGGTTAATCTTACCTGAAGAACATACTGCCGTTGTGTCTTTAGGCAAGGCACTTCACCCACCCTGCAACAGGAAGGGCATCTGGCGTAAGAACCTGCCAAATCATTGTGTGACCCCAAATAATAACAAAGGGAGCAGCCGAAATATAGAAGAAAAAAAAAGTAAAGCATCAGAGGCGTGTATGAGTGAACCTGAAGGAACACAATATTATTATTCATATAAAGCAGGGTTAGGGTTAGGCCCTCCTTAAATTTCCGAAAATCCCTCGCGGACCCCCAACGATAAAACTTCCCTCTATTCAAAAGATTCTGCCGTTTTTTATTTTATTTTTATAAAAACATTCAAAAACACTGATTACTGACTAAAAGTTGTTTTAAAATAATATTTTAAAACAAATATACAACTGTAATTAATTTCCAATGTTTTTAGGTACTTAATATTTTCATTGACCTTTTATATTTTTGTATGTTTTATTTGTTTTTATGAACCAAAACCATGTGTCTGAAATAATAATAATAATAATAATAATAATAATAATAATAATAATAATACTAATACTAATACTAATAATAATAATAATAATAATAATAATAATTAATAATAATAATAAATAAAATAAAATTGAAATAGAAATATAGACAGCCTCTGGGGGCCCCCCTGTAGTACCTTTGCGGACCCACTGATATAAAGTATTTGGGCAGACAATATTTATTATTATACATTTTTCTAGAAGGTTGCAGGGTCACAGCGAGGAGATCTGGGTCCTCTCCCTCTCACTTTGTCCAAACACATGAACACATGAATAAACCGGAGAACTGGAGAATCTAAAGGTGAATGAATGGGAGAGCGAATACACTGCAAAAAAAAAAAATAAATAAAAAAATGCTGTGAAAACTCAGGGCAACAGGATTCCTCAAGGGCCAACTCAAAATCTCAAATTTTCAACAATGAATATTTTTTGTTCACTTAATCTGATGTTCATGTCTAAAAACTTTCAATTTTAAGTTTTTCTCACCATGTCTCACTTACACATTACTATTTTTTAAACTTACTATCCATTGTTCAGAAAAAGTAGTATTCTCTTGTTAAATTTAGTAGATTTAGTTTTTATTATTATCAAGAATAATACCTTTACTGAACCCTAAAATAATGATAGAGAATTAAAATATAAAGTTTGTAGACATATCAACGTTAAATTAGGTGGGAAAAAAAATTTGTTGCTGAAGATCTGAGATTTTGAGTTGGCCCCAAAACTCAAAAATCTTCCTGTAGCCCTGAGTCTTTGAGTTTTTGCAGCTTTTTTTTTTTCCAGTGTGGTTGTCAGTTCACGCCACATCTGCACACGTTTAGGAATCTTCCTCTGGGAGATTTAACCAAACTTCAGAAGGAGACTGACTCTGTGTGAAAGTGAAACTCATTTTGTTTTGTTTTGTCCTTTTTAGGATGAACCTCTTTGTTAAATGGGAGGCTTGTCCAAAAACCTGAGATGTTCTGCAGCTCTGATGATGAGAAGATGGTTGTTTAATGTTAATGTGTATAAACTGGGTACAATTGTTTGTAAAGCCTGGAGAAAACGGCAGTTGTGTTTATTTACCGTATGTTCCAGGCTACAAGTTGCACTTTTCCATCGTCTGGCTCGGGGTGCGACGTATACTCAGGTGTGACTTATATATTAAAATATTTCAGGTGTTGGTTATTTTCACACTGACAGCCACCAGAGGGCGCTCTAGGCTTGTGTCCCAGCATCTGCTGCACCTGTACCACTGACAATTTAAAATGTAAACATTACCACTAACAACTTAGGCTATAAAGACAACTGAGAAAGAGCGGAATAATTGGAAATGGAACTGATGCTGAGTCTGACGACAGCCACGCAGAGGAGGAAGCGGCGCTTCGTCTACCTCCGGAGTTGGCGGAGTTGTTCAGAAGCGACACCGAGGATGAAGAATTTAAAGGATTTAGCGATTAGGAGTGAGATGGTGAGTTTGGTGAACTTGTTATATTATGTTCTTTATGCTATAGTTATGTGAATAACTGTTAATATATTACGTTAACATACGAGACACCTATTCAGTTCGTTGTTTATGCTTCATGTAGCTGAATAACCATCAATGTGTTACGTTAGCATAGCGCACACCTATTCAGCTGTTGTTCTCTATTCTATTATTACTATAACTTGCCTTTCAACATGAAATGTCTGTTCTTGGTGTCGGATTTTGTAAAATAAATTTCCCCCAAAAAATGCGACTTATAGTCCAGTGCGACTTATATACGTTTTTTTCTTCTTCATTATGCATTTTTTGGCGAGTGCCACTTATACTCTGGAGCGACTTATAGTCTGGAAAATACAGTTTATGAAATAGTTTGGATTATATAGTTTTGTGTATATATTGTGCCTACTGTCAGGCAACTACTCTTTTGTTCAGCTGATGGTGTCTTATAAGCCAAGAAAAGGGCGGGGCATGTTTGAATGCAAGACACAATAATAAATTCATTCATTCATTCTGCACACATCCTGACAAAGCAGAGACCCCTGGCGCCGCTCTGTCCTGCAGCTGAAACTCTTTACAGAATCTCAGTAACTACGTCTCTCTTTAGCTCCACCCCCCTCTCTGTGTCTCTGTGTCTTTAGCTCCGCCCCCTCTCTATGTGTTTGTGTCTTTAGCTCCGCCTCCTCTCTGTGTCTCTGTGTCTTTAGCTCCGCCTCCCTCTCTGTGTCTGAAGCATTCACAGCAGCAGTCAGACTCAGGGTCAAAGGTCACGGAACA
>CM036241.1:1677754-1697754 GCA_020698575.1 Bostrychus sinensis | reverse complement strand
TAAAAACTAACAAGCGCAATTGAAACTGGACTAAAACTGAGACTAAATTTAAAAATGGCTGATAAAATGAACACTACAGCAGAACATAACAGTATAAAGTGAAATAAACACAGTATAAAGCTGCGATTAAACTCCAACCTGTGTAAAACCAGTGTGACCTCAGACCATGTGACCCCTGCGACCCCGCCACATCCAGAGCCACTAAACGTCAGCACAATCACATTACTGCAGATAAATGCCTCAACCCAAACATACGTCTCCTCCTCCACACAAACGACCTCCCAGTTTGTCCGACACTAACTCCCAGAGCGGCCCACAGAGACAAAACATCCCAGATATACGCTCGCAAAGAGACTGAGAAGTGACTGCGCTCTGTCAAAAAGCACATTGTAAAAAACAGAAAATGTCTTTATCTGAGGTTAAATCATAAAAAGCTGCATCACTGTATAAGGCCTGACATTTATCACTGTGTAAGGCTCTGGGCTTTCTAAATAATGGCGATGTAATGAAAAGATGTGCAGAGCATTCAGAGGCATTTAGTGTTTAATTTAATGTGAGTGATATATCGGCAGTAGCTGTGGCAGCTGCAGATCTTTAACACACGAAGCTCATAACAGTTTATCCCTGGCTAACGCACAGCTAGTTCCCTACAACGCTGACATTAACTCTCCTACAACCCTAAGCATAAAAAAATAAAATAAAAAACAATGCACCAATAAAGACCGCTATAGAAAAAAATTCTAATAGTCAATAATTCCATTTTTTTTTTTTATGGTTACAATGATTCATTTCCTCAAGTCTTCATCATACACAGCAAAAAATAACTGTGTTTATGAAATGTGAAGCCTTAAATTCCAGTTTGTGTGGTGCACAAACCTCTGCCTCTGCTCAGTCTGGGACCTTTTTCTACTTTGCCCTGATGTGCACATCTCTGTAAGAACTACATTTTGAATTTGTGCTCACGCAAACACAAACAAACTCATTTCTCAACAAACACTTTCACACCAATTTATGACAAAACACACCCAAATCATTTTAGTTCAAACATGTTTTTATTTGCCTTGTAGGCTTGGATCATTTATACAAACACTAATGTGGCCATCTCCACATTTATACCTCTGTCTACCATATATGGGGGAAATGGCGCCACCTAGTGAAAAACAATAAAAACTAAAATTCCAATCCCTCACTGTCATGAATCCATGAAATACTTGATAAAAATGTGAAATTATATTGCAGTGACAGTGTAGAATAAAAAAGTTGTTTTAATGGGAGTCAATGGCACAAAAAATGTCTTAGGGGTAAAGGTGGGACGATTTTTTAGACAATTAAAAAAAAAATCCAAAATTAATCCAAAAATACACACCAAAATCTATGCCATTCGAATCAACACAGCAAAAGTTATCCTCAGAAAACTGCTGCAAAACATCAAAAACTGTCTGTAGGAGGTTAAATGAACGAACAAATGAACAAAACTTAAACAAGATGCAAACTCAACAGTGCCAGGTTTGTTTAGAGTCTGTCAAACTCTTCAGCCAGTTCCACCAATCATCATCCACCAGCTCTGCGTCAGGAGCGATTTATCCAAGCTGCTCTGAAGTAACTAAAGTAAAAAGGTAACGAAACTAAAGCAATGGTGGCGGCTCTGGCCTTTTGTTGTCAGCTGCCACGCCCAGCTACAGCGGAGCAGCTGGCAGTGCTGATGGCAAGAAAAAGAAAACACTAAGGCACAAAGGCAATAACAGGGAGCTTTAAAAAAGAGACATTTTTTGTATTGATTTTTATTTGGGATTTTAATTTGGGATGCATCGTGGTTAGTGGTGATGGGAAATTTGGCTCATTTCAGTGAACTGGACCATTTGGTTTAGCGTCACCAAAAAGAGCCGGTTCTTTTGGCTCCAGATGGCTCTACATTTTACCTCCAATACCTTTTATATTTTAGCCAAATTCAACACAGTTTTGACAAATGAGCTGTATGTAACTCAAATACATGGACTGTGATGAAGAACTCAAACGTTCTGATGCTTTGAAACCACAAAATGAACTGAGGGAGCCACGCTACTACACAAAAAACACATATAACTGAGCATACAAATAAAAAAGGACAGTTTTTTTTATTTAATACACACACCCCTAACAAAAAACAAGGCTTTTTTTAGTAGTAAAAAGTAAAAACAACAGCAACAGCTAACCTCAAAACAAATCATAAATATATAACTTAAAAAAAAAAAAACTGAATTATATTGTGCATTGTGCAAAACAGCAGCTCTGAACAGTTTCAGGTGTCTCTGAACTAACCACCATCAACCATCTAACTGTAAATTTTAACTTTTTTTTTTTTTTTTTTTCTAGGGCAGATTGACGTTGAGGAAAACCAAGTGCCTCAGCTCAGATCTGATCCGCTTTCTTCTCTAATATTATCTGCCCAGGTTTCTGAAAGAAAAAACAAACAAACAAACAAAAAAGAACAAAAAAAAAAAGAAACAGTTCATGGATGAGAGCCGGCTCTTTGTAGCGGCTCATTCACGACCGAGCCATCACCAGTGGTTCGCAGGGGCCTGCCTCAAACCAAAGATCAAACTCAGCTCCTCCCACCTGCCAAAGTATTATTTGATTTTCATCTGGATCACCTGAATGTCACACAGTGAATAAAAGTGAGAGTGAATGGTTTCCTGTCAGTGTTTGTCTCCAAGTGTCAGCCCTGTGACAAACCGGCCCCTCAACCCCCGAACAAGAGGCAGAAAATAACTGCACTCATCCTGTCATGGTTCTGTCTCTGTCAGCTCCTCTCCTCGCGTTTGTTTTTCTGAAAGTTGTTTGACAAACCCTGAGTAAATCACACACATTCCCTTCACCTTCTTCTTTTTCTCCTAATCCTGCCCTGAGAGTCTGAGAGAGCGGCGGCCATGTTGGCAGGTGTCATTACCCAACATCCCTTGGGGCAAAAATATGGTTTAAAAACAGGAAGTGATCATATTTCACCTCTTCCCTCTGGCTCTAGATTCCTGACAGAGCGTTGTTGTTTTTTTTTACATTGACAAAAGCACTCATTTGTTCAGCTAATACTTTACAAGCTGAATATTAAAACAAAACATTTCCTGGGAATTTCAAGATAATAATATTCTTTAAGTGTATTTATTGCTGTTTAATATTTAGCAGTGAACTGAGCAGCAGCAGATTCCCCCAGGGTGGATCTCCAGGCGGGATAAGGGAGCGCTGCAGCTTCATTACCCCAGTCAGAGTGAGCCGTGTGTGGGGAAGGAACCCAGGTCATGCACCCCCCTCCTTCCTCCTCCTCCTCCTCCTCCTCCTCCTCCTCCTCCTCCTCCTCCTCGCTGCATGGCTGTGAGGACCAGATTCATATTTTGGGGGGAAAGATGTGGAAAGTTAATCCGATAATGACTTCCGAAGACTTGGGTCGGCTTTCGGAGCGTTGCTATGAGAGGAGCGGGATGGCAGCAGAGTCGGGCCTCACCCCAGGGGCCAGAAATGTATACGCGAGCAGAAAGGTGTTCTTTTAAAGGTGCACTGCACAGAATTATCTTCATCTGTCGCCTCCAACAACAGCAGAGCTACATTTCCTGCTACCTGTTACCATTATGTTTCTGATCTGTTCACAAGAAAACCCAAAAAGTACTGCTCGGATTTTGATAAATGCTCATAAAAGGTCAGTATTGGACCCAGAAAGAAATTATTGAGGCAACAGGATCCCTCAAGATTTTTTAGTTTTGGTGATCAACTCAAAATCTCAAAGTTTTCAACAAGTAATATTTTTTTACTCACCAAATTTAATGTTCATACATCTAAAAACTTTATTCTTTATTTTTTCCACTGTTCAGAAAAAGTATTAAAAAATATAGAAAAACTAAATATACTACATTTAACAAAAGAATAACTTTTTCTGAACTCTGTAAGTTGGCTGTAAGATGAGTAAAAAAATAATGATAGAGAGAAAAACTTAAAAATTAGAAAGGTTTTTAGACGTATGAACATCAAATTAAGTGAAAGTGTGGAAAACTTGAGATTTTGAGTTGGCCCCAAAAATCTTGAGGGATCCTTTGCCTTGAGTTATTGAGTTTTTACAGTGTATTTGTTTAAAAATATAACTTTAAAACACTTTTTAGCCAATAGTCAGTGTTTTTTGTAATGTTTTTATAGAAATATATGGAGGAAAACATGAAAATAAAATTTGGGATTGAGGGAAGTTGTATTGTTGGGGCCCGTGACTCCTGACTTTGGGAATGGCTGCTCTAATGCTTTAGTGGAGGACTGCACTTTTTGAGTATTTCTTGTTTTACACATGACTCTTAAAGGTGAACATTGCACCTTTTTGACCTTAATGAAGTAGTTTCAGAGACAGTGATGGCTGAGGAAGTTGTTGCAGGGTGAATAAAGCCCCCTGCAGCGCCCCCTGGTGTATCTCGGTGAAAAAACAGTTTGTCCCTGAAGTCTTGGGTCTGTCCCCGATTCAGCCACAACAAAAAGCCAGCGATGGATTTATTTCTTTTACGTTTTTTGTTGTGGTCATGGCAGAGGAGATCATGTATTAACCTAGTTTTGTAATCGCACTTCTTTATGGCGACATGGAACCTTTCTCAGTTTTCTCATTTCTGGCTCACGGTAACCAGAGCTGGACATTAACATCAGCCAAAACCCCAAATGTCAGTGTATTTTACCTTCTTTGGCTGCTTAGATAGATTCATTATCTATTCATTATTCATGCCTATACGAGTGCACTAAATGTGGGTTTCTTCTAGCCAGCCAGCCTCTCCTGCTTTCTTTTTGAAAGCAGGACAGACTGGTTCCTCTCTCACAGTGAAGCGTTTCTCTCCGGTTGATTTGGAACTGGCCAATCACAGCCGTTTCTCTGCAGCACGTCTTACAAATACGGAAGCTAAGGTTTTGCTGGCTACTGAGTGAATGTAATAACTTGTCTCTGATTAACAGTGTTTAGTTCTTTCCTTGGTCTCCTGTTGGTTCTGCTGAAGTCCTCGTTGTTGTTCAGTCCTCTGTGGGATTTTTGTCTTGGTCCTGTTTCCATTTTAACAACAGTAAAGTCCCTCTGACGTCCCACGTAACCACCACATTCAAACAAACCCACTTTTTCTTTCACATGTCTTTGTACAACTGGCTTCTGCTGCTGTCCCCGCTCACAAATAAGGACAGAGCTGCTCAGGAAACACAGGATTCTGGGGTTTTATGGCAAAACCAGCAATCCTCCATGTTTGACAAAAAAGTGACAAGGAAGAGCGCTTCCTGGACCTCCAAAAAGTAGGATAAGAGTAGCAAAAAATGAGGTGCTCTTTGGGAAGGGACAGGCAATGCAAAAAACAACAAAATACCCAAGGCACTCTCTCATAAAGTTAAAAAGCCTTTATTACTTAGGGCAAGTCACAATAAACTAAAAAACCCCAGCGTGTTTCGGCGTCACAGCCTTCATCAGGGGACAAACAGAAGTAAAGTGTGTCGTATGGGTTTTAAAAAATACATTCCACCAATAGGGTTTCTCCACCTGTAAGAGGGAGTGGTACAGGGTTAACACACCTATGTGGACATGTATATAAAGAGCCACAAGATGGCAGCATTATCCAATGAACACTAATAGTACACAAAAGCAAACTATACAATGGAAAAAACTACAGATAAAGTACATAGAATAGCCCAACAGTCTATAAAAACACAGTGAAGTCCAAATCTTAATTTAGTCCAGGGGGTTTTGTGGCCTTAAGTCTATAAATCCATGAGGTCTCGCACTGTTTAAGTCTTTTTATTCTGTTTCCTTTTCGTATGGAGTCCGGCACGTGGTCTATTCCATGGCTTGTAGACTGCTGGGTTACTATTGTGGAATTCTAAAAAGTGTCTGGCCATAGGGTAGTTAGTGTTACCCGTACGGATAGCATATTTATGCTCTGCCAGTCTGTCCTGTCGTCACCTTTTAGTCATTCTGATGTAGAATACACTACATTTCTGGCACAAAAGTCTGTAAATAACATGAGTAGTCTTGCAGTTAATGAAATGGTTGATTTTATATTCCTTTTGTGAATGATAGTCCTCAAATGTCTTTGTTTGCAATATATTGGGACAATGGTTACAATGGTTACATCTGTAAGAGCCCATGTTTGTTTGGGTTAGAGGTGCACATTGTTTCTGTGATTGGTTACTTCGCCTGTGATTGTCCCAGAAACAAAATTTAAGCAAAGGGGAACAGGGTAGGTTTTCTCTAAGACTGCCCCACCCTTGCACATAAAGCACACAAATTCACTCCTTTTCTTTAATTTCACAAAACATAAACAAGTTTCTTCAAGTTGCCACTCACCACACAGCTTGGATCTTCTCACAGCTGACTCACGGAGACAGTGTTGGTGTTAGGTGTGACCCACACAAGAGGAGACCTGTGCACCGCAGAAGTCGATGCTTAGACACTAAATATTAGTTTGAAATTGATTTTACCATAGTGCTTTTCTCTGAAAAACAGGGGCAGCTCTGCAGAGTCAGAGTGAAACAGCGCGAACGGTGAAGTCTCGTTTGATGGATGAAGGCCTGACGTGGCTCTGCTCTCAGTCGACTCACAGCAGAACCAAGACAAACGACCCTGAGATTAAACTAAATGAGGATTTTATCGCACACTTCCTCCTCTGCACGCTGCAGTCCCACCTCTGCGCTGGAGCGTCTGAGCATGAGGCAGACGACAGAGGAACGTGGGTGACAGGTCGCACCTCGAGCTGGACGCTGAGCCCAAAGGAGTCGCTTCAGAAATCACTCAGGTGAAGAAGAGCGGAGCGAGGGACGAGTGTGATGTTTCTCTTTTACTCGAGGAAAACTGTTTAACTTTTGTGTGATAGGAACCTGCGACGCTGGATAAACTGGGAGACCGAGTTCAGCAGGAACGCTCCTATGGATACAGTCATCATTACACCATAGTGGAGGAAATAATCTTTTCACCTGCTCAGAAACACTGCTTTTTTTTTTTTTTTTTTTCATATGTTTTCTGGTGGATTATTTGCATAAAACAAGGCGACTCACAGCATAGTCTTTACCAGGGTTAGGACATGAAAAACACATGCAAAAACATGAAAAAGAACCCTAGAAAATTAAATGTTTTATTGTCCACATTAAAAAAGTGACTATAAAAATGTATTAGTGGACCCCAAAGCAGAGACACGAACTCAAGTTTAACAGTTTATTAAACAAAAACTCGAGCAGGGAGCTGGCTTTGCTGGAGTCAAGGCAGACGAGGAGAGCCTGGACAGATGGAGGAGAAGCAGGTAAGTACAGGTAAGTATCCAAAAATAGCAAAAAACAAAGGCACAAAAGGTCAGACAAAATGTCACAGAGCACAAGGACGGCACCACCGAACAGAACGGAAAACAC
Organism: Bostrychus sinensis; assembly: GCA_020698575.1. Taxonomy (NCBI): domain Eukaryota; kingdom Metazoa; phylum Chordata; class Actinopteri; order Gobiiformes; family Eleotridae; genus Bostrychus; species Bostrychus sinensis. The sequence continues at coordinate 1,690,383 of CM036241.1, read as the reverse complement.
AAAACACCAAGAAACTTTAACCATAACTCTGGGCTAATCTGAGCTCATACCGCTCAGCTAACGCCCCGCAGTGAGCCACGCTAAGACCACGCATCAGCCATGATTTAATGAAGCCTGAACATGCACATTTTAGTTTACAGTAAATATAAATATAAAACTGCATTCAGGGCGAAGAGTCTCTGTGTATATTATTGCATTTATTATGTATTTATGTGCAGGTTTCCGCACTACTTTTTTATCATTTATCTTAACGTTTGTCTTATGTTCTATGTCTTTTATGTTTGTTGTATTTATTGTGTGACATAGGCCCTTTTCACGATGACGTCAGACAACTTCTGTTTTGAGACGATGGGATGTATCTTCATTTCCAGTGCTGATGCTCGCCAGTATGGAATTTACTCGGAGTCTTAAAAATTTGCCAAATATAAGGCTACATGATGTACAGAGATTTGCTGATGAATTAAAGTAAAGATTAGTTTGTAGTTTTGGCAGTAGATGTGAAAAGTCTATTATTTTGTCACAGATTGATCAGAGTCAGTGTTCGAGCACAGAGCTTTACTAAATGAAAATATACTGTAGTACTATGCAGTGGTATTTCCTGATAAGCAGATTGTCAAATATTCAGATAAACTCAGATCATGACATGATCTAACTCTGTTTTATAGCGCAGCTCTATCACTTAGCCATGTTGCTAACGCTATCTAGCTACATAACAAAGCACTCACTTCATAATCCAAGTATCCTTCGTTGAAGAATTAATATCCTTTCGCAAGTTTTGAACGTTTTGTGGGTAAGTATTCATTTGAAAATCGCTGTATATTGTGTAAACTTGTAAACGGCAATTTGAAAAAAGTCTGGGTGAATTTCTTATGGGAGAAGCACGGCACCGGAACTGAAGATACATCCCATCGTCTCAAAACGGAAGTTGTCTGACGTCACGTGAAAAGGGTCTATTGGCTGCTGCATTGCACTTTAGCCCAAAACAAATTTCCCTTTGGGACAATAAAGTTGATTCTGATTCTGATAATGAGTTATGTTACAATGCAACTAAACATTGATTATATTAGCATATTGTAGGCAACCAAGTGATGATATTTTATGTACAAATTTGTGCTGTTGGACCATGTTCTCAACCATGAAAACTCCTACTCACTGGGAAACTATCTGCTTCTGTCTGTGGCTCCAGGCTCACATCTTTCTTTATTTTAGGATATGTTCAATAAATTCCACCTCAGTGTTCAATGGGACTGAGGATGAAGTGAGATAAGAGTACATTTAATAAGAGAGAGATGAAGCAGAGACATCGCACCTGAACACAGACTTTAGGTTTATGTACAACACATTTCTCCACAGCCTCTTCAGTCTGAGAGCGTCTGAGTTTGTGGGAGAGGATGCTGGGATGACTCAGCAGCAGCAGCAGCAGCTCAGAGCTCCTTTGGGAACACGGTCTGCCTGTTAGCTGTTAGCGCCGGAGCTAATAAGACACACGTCCACCTGAACACTGCACAGGGAGACAGAGAGCGACGGGAGAGAGGCACTGAGGCAGAGGAGGGAGGGAGAGAGAAGCTACAGAATCTGTCTCTGTGTCCTCTCTGGCTTCAGTACAAGCTCTGAGCAAATATTTTTTATTATTCCTTTATTTAACCAGGTAAAAAAACTCATTGACATTAAAAACCTCTTTTTCAAGAGTGACCTGGCCAAGAGGGCAGCAACGACATAATTACAACAATACAATACAAAACAACAGTCATCCACAAACATGAATTACACGATATAGAAATCTACAATAAAAGATTAGTACAAAAATACCACAACAACAATTAGTGCGATTCTAAAAACAATTACATTTAGTTCCTTTTGTAACTTATTCCATGAAGAAGGGGCAGCGTGTTTGAATGCTGTCTTTCCCAGCTCTGTCCTGACCCTCGGAACTACCATCTGTAAGAACTTTTGAGAGCGTAAACCATATTGCTGTTGGTTTCTAACCATATATATATACAAAGGTAAGATGGAAGGAGCCCAATGATACATTTATAAACAAAAATCAACCAGTGAGAAAGTCTGCGGACATACAGAGAGGGGTACTCGGCAACAGCGATTTCCACAGCCTGTAATAAAACGCAAAGCACTGTGGTACACACTGTCCAACTTCTTGAGGTGCTGTGTAGGTGCATTCATAAAAAGCAGATCACCATAATCCAACATGGGTAAAAAAGTTACAGAAATAAGGCGTTTCCTTACTAAAAGAGAAAAGCTTGATTTGTTCCTGAAAAATATAAAATATGGCTTTATATTGGTCACGCATCTGTCTGTGGAAATATAGGCAAGGATGTAAGCTTCTCTTTCTGCTAATAATACGCTGCCTGGCCAAAAAAAAAAAAAAAAAAAAAAAAACGTCTCCACCTGGATTTAAGCTAATAGGTAAGAGCCTCCCTGCAGTTGGTCAGGTCTCAGCAGCGTTAAGTGTCCATGAATGAGGTCAGCTGACTCCCTGCAGATACTGAAGGACCAGGTTACTCCATCAATGGATTTTTTTCCTCCCTGATGGCACTGGGCTTATTCCAAGATGACAATGCCAGGATTTGTCAAGCTCAATTCATTAAGTCCAGACCTTAACCCTACTGAGAATCTTTGGATGTGCTGGAGTGACTGGTATGAGCGAGTCATCTGACAGAAATCAGACCTTCATACATCATTATTCTAGACCAGATATCTATAACCTATGGTTTTAGAGCCACGTGCAGCTCTTCAGCCCTGTTCTTGCGGCTCCCTGGGCATCTGACATCTGGCTACATAAAGTCTATAAAGAAATTAATAGACGACTATAAAACCACTGGCATCTGCATCATCCTGAGAGCTTAAAATAAAACTCTCTCCCTGGTTTTCAGTGTATGCTGTGGACTTAACTGTTCACTGTTTTAGCCTCACTTGTCCACGCAGTTGCACACACACACACACACACACACTGATCAGAAGCACCACACTCAGTGCCAGGAAATGGTTACAGGATGTAACTCTGGTTCTCTGAGTGAAATAATCAGTGCAGTGTTTAACACAGTTCTTTGTTAGTTTTAAATTATTCTTTTCACTTATAGGCCTTTGCGAGACTTTTCAGCATTTAAACTGGTTGTGGCCCTCACAAATCCAAATTTAACAATTTTAACAAATTGTCTCTTTGGATCCAGAAGGTGGCAGACCCTGTTCCACACTTTATTATGGATGTAGATGAGGATCGAGGAGCTTTGGCAGTTCACACAGCTGCATGGAGAAGGTCCATGAGTTGGAGATACTTCTATTGGCTGTTGGTCTTCAAAGTGCAGTCGTCTTCTGTGACTTCCCAATTGATCTTTACACGATCACACACTCTCTCCCCCTCACACGCAGGTGGGGCTTCTTTCTTCATCTCTCTCTGTGCACGAGCAGAACCTCTCTCTGTGCACGAGCAGAACCTCTCTGTGCACGAGCAGAACCTCTCTGTGCTACGAGCAGAACCTCTCTGTGCACGAGCAGAACCTCTCTGTGCACGAGCAGAACCTCTCTGTGCACGAGCAGAACCTCTCTCTGTGTACGAGCAGAACCTCTCTGTGTACGAGCAGAACCTCTCTGTGCACGAGCAGAACCTCTCTGTGCACGAGCAGAACCTCTCTGTGCACGAGCAGAACCTCTCTGTGCACGAGCAGAACCTCTCTCTGTGTACGAGCAGAACCTCTCTCTGTGTACGAGCAGAACCTCTCTCTGTGCACGAGCAGAACCTCTCTCTGTGCACGAGCAGAACCTCTCTCTGTGCACGAGCAGAACCTCTCTCTGTGCACGAGCAGAACCTCTCTCTGTGCACGAGCAGAACCTCTCTGTGCACGAGCAGAACCTCTCTCTGTGCACGAGCAGAACCTCTCTCTGTGCACGAGCAGAACCTCTCTGTGCACGAGCAGAACCTCTCTGTGCACGAGCAGAACCTCTCTGTGTACGAGCAGAACCTCTCTGTGCACGAGCAGAACCTCTCTGTGTACGAGCAGAACCTCTCTCTGTGTACGAGCAGAACCTCTCTCTGTGCACGAGCAGAACCTCTCTCTGTGTACGAGCAGAACCTCTCTCTGTGCACGAGCAGAACCTCTCTCTGTGCACGAGCAGAACCTCTCTCTGTGTACGAGCAGAACCTCTCTGTGTACGAGCAGAACCTCTCTCTGTGTACGAGCAGAACCTCTCTCTGTGCACGAGCAGAACCTCTCTGTGTACGAGCAGAACCTCTCTCTGTGTACGAGCAGAACCTCTCTCTGTGCACGAGCAGAACCTCTCTCTGTGCACGAGCAGAACCTCTCTCTGTGCACGAGCAGAACCTCTCTCTGTGCACGAGCAGAACCTCTCTGTGTATGAGCAGAACCTCTCTCTGTGCATGAGCAGAACCTCTCTCTGTGTACGAGCAGAACCTCTCTCTGTGCACGAGCAGAACCTCTCTGTGTACGAGCAGAACCTCTCTCTGTGCGAGCAGAACCTCTCTCTGTGCATGAGCAGAACCTCTCTCTGTGCACGAGCAGAACCTCTCTGTGTACGAGCAGAACCTCTCTCTGTGCACGAGCAGAACCTCTCTGTGTACGAGCAGAACCTCTCTCTGTGCACGAGCAGAACCTCTCTGTGTACGAGCAGAACCTCTCTCTGTGCGAGCAGAACCTCTCTCTGTGTATGAGCAGAACCTCTCTCTGTGTACGAGCAGAACCTCTCTCTGTGCACGAGCAGAACCTCTCTCTGTGCACGAGCAGAACCTCTCTGTGCACGAGCAGAACCTCTCTGTGCACGAGCAGAACCTCTCTGTGCACGAGCAGAACCTCTCTGTGTACGAGCAGAACCTCTCTCTGTGCACGAGTAGAACCTCTCTGTGTACGAGCAGAACCTCTCTCTGTGTACGAGCAGAACCTCTCTGTGCACGAGCAGAACCTCTCTGTGTACGAGCAGAACCGCTCTGTGCACGAGCAGAACCTCTCTGTGTACGAGCAGAACCTCTCTCTGTGCACGAGCAGAACCTCTCTGTGCACACCTCTCTTCTCCTCCTCCCGCTGCGTCCCAGGTTAAATCTGGAGCGAGCGGAGGAGAGCTGTGTGTGGCTCATGAATTATAACGTTAGCTGTCAGAGCGAGCTGCTTTTAGAGGAGGATGAGGAGGTTCAGGCCGGGACACGCTGGACAACACACGTGTGACAGAACAGACAGAGAAACACAAGCCTTCTGCAGCTGGCGAAAGGGGTGAGCAACCATCCCTATCTCGCAATGGTACAGATATAGTGCTGTACTTAAAGCAGGAATAAGGCGACCAGATTTCAAAGCCTGGGACAAACCGTCAGCAGAGGCAGGGCGACCGCTGTCTCCTCACGTCTCCGCTTGTCTCCACTAGAAGTAGCTACAGACACAGAAGCGACTCAGATCCACGACTGAGCAGTGCGCATGTGCAAGACGTAATAATTCTTTACATCAGCAGGTGGCGCTAGTCACTAAACTTCTAAAGTCTAGTAAACAAAACTCCACAACACTCACATCTTTAACTCCAGCATTTCTCAGTGAATAATATTGATAGTATACTGCATTAAACTCGTCCGATCACAGTAATGAATAAAAGGGACGGGATTATTGCAGCTGTTTGCCTCAGAGGAGTATCTGAACAAGGCTAAAGCTAAGGTAAGCTAACTGCAGCACATTCGCACAAGGCTAAAGCTAAGGTAAGCTAACTGCAGCACATTCGCACAAGGCTAAAGCTAAGGTAAGCTAACTGCAGCACATTAGCACAAGGCTAAAGCTAAGGTAAGCTAACTGCAGCACATTAGCACAAGGCTAAAGCTAAGGTAAGCTAACTGCAGCACATTAGCACAAGGCTAAAGCTAAGGTAAACTAACTGCAGCACATTAGGGTCACAGATTTGCTAAACATAATACAGTTGTTAGAACAAAAGTCTTATATTTTAAGTTAAACGTGAGCTGTGAATGGGGGCACTCAGCCAATCAGAGCGCTCCTTTGATGCCGACGCTTGTTCAGTGCCCAGAACTAGGTCCAACTGTCTCCTACTACGTCCACAGCGGGAACCAAACAGACTCACATCGCTGGCCACGTCCCAGCCTTTAGACCCAAAAACCAGGACATGGATTTTCTTCACTGATCATGGTGCGTTTGAACCAAGCGACCAAAACTTTCCAACTCCATACCGTTTTCTATCACGTAATTAAAATACATGACCCTAGGGCTTAAAATTTTTATTTTAATGGCACTTTATTAAGAAAAGTAAAGAATCCTAATTTTAGTGACACAAATCTTTAGACTATTAACACTTAATGTGTTTTAAGTGTCTCGCGTTTTCCTATTGGTTAAAACAGGGACAGCTGGGACATGTTTGAAAAGTGGGACATATGAGTGTTTTCAGGGTAACCCCAAGGCCATAAAAGCATTAAAGAGGTATTACATTTGATCTTGTCAAAATCAAGGCCATAATGGTATTAAATAATATGAGTAGGTATTAATTTTTGTTCATCTAGGTCTTAAAATTTGTCAAAACATTATGTTATTATTACAAAAAGTAGTATCACTACAATAACAAAATATATTTATTAAAGAAATGTTATTATTGAAATGCATGATTCATTTATTCATGAGTTCTTTCCTCTGTGTTAGACTTTAAAATAAACCCCCTGAGTTTCAGAGTAGTATGGATAATTCACACAGATTATTGTTCTGTTGTTGACAATGCTTCACTCTAAGTGGCTTTAAAAAGTCTTAAAAAGGTCTTAAATTTCTCAAGGCAAAACCTGGAGCTGCCCTGGTCTTTTATGTTGGGATATGGGACATGGAGCCTAAACCTGGGACTGTCCTGGATAAATAGGGCTGCCTGATCCCCCTAACCAGGAATCTGCTAAGGTGCATTTCCACAGGACGGTCCTGTCCAGGGCTTCATTTGAGCCGGATCTTGCCGGAACTTAGCAGTTGCTTGGTATTTTGGGATGTGTGTGTGTGTGTGTGCGCCTGAGCATTGTGTTGTGTGTACGTTCAGTATCAGTGTTGGCCTTGTGGACTCCGGGGTCAAAGCGCAAATTTTGTTCCGGCATCGTTTGATTTACAAATTAAGCCCTGGTCCTGTCAGTACGGGACCGTGACTCTGGGTCCAGTCTGGTCCAGGAACAGGAACACTGAGAGGAACTCAGTCGGTAGAGACATTCGCCCACTGACCCGAAACCCACTCAAATGAAGATGAAAAACTCTGGACAACTTAGTGAGGAGAATTATTTTCACAGGTGTTGCAATTTTATTTAAAGTTACACTGCAATTTTTCTCCTAAATATGTGGGGCATACTGACTTGTTTTTGTGATTTTTTGAGCAATTATAAGGCCTGAGGCGCGATCTGTTGCTCCGAGCGGGGCTTCTGTTCTGAGAAACCGCCCTCGCAACTTGGCCGGGAGCGCTCCGCTGTTCAGGAAAAGTCACGTGACAGGGAACGACTTGCTTTACGGCATTCCCTTCTGCTCCTATACCTGAGGTGCAGTATAACCATGAAGCTACTTTTAGCGTTGTTATTTTCGCCAGTTCGTCAGGGCCGAAGGACACAAGAAGATGAAGACAATGTCGGACGAGGCAAGAAAAAGAAAATGTGAAAGGGACCGCACCAGATCGCAGACAAGAGTCAACATCGGACAGACTTTTGCTCGCTGGCGTCAGATGAGAGACAGAGAAGGCTGCAAATCAGATCACGTTTTTGCTTCTTTATTGTTGGGCAGGTAAATTAGCCTCTTTATTTTTTCTTTAGAACGTGCTTTTTCATACAGTTATTAGTTGTTTTAATGCGACCATTGCGCGATAAGCTAACGCTAGCGCTAACTCTATAGAAGATCCAATCTGCGGCCACACAAGTGGTTACAGAAGTTTATACAGTAAATATGAATGCACTCTCTAGTCCCATTGTTAGTTTGATGTAACGCACGCTCGCACAGTTTCAGAAGGAGGAGGGGCCCTAGTGTTTACGTTTTGCGACGGTGCAGTGGCACCTGTGGCCTCTAGAGGCGCAAGACCGGGAATCTTACACAGTGTAACTTTAATAGGCAAAAATTATTAGTACCGAATCAAGCCACAATGGTCACTGGATAATATCAGTGCTGAAAGTGGAAAATATATCAGGAAATATTTATGGACAATGTTACATAACACAAAACAGAAGCCTTTTTACAGAGGTTAAAGATGTTCTGCTACTGCTCAAAGCCAGATGCAACTGAAAACATTACACTGGGAGGAGACTGGAATGTGATTAAAGATGACAAAAAAATCCTGCTGCAAAACGATGTTCTTGGTTCAATCCAGATGGCTCGGACAGATTATTGGTTAATCGATGAAATTCTACTTAATCAGATTTCATATAGTAAAATAATGCCAGTGCCGCTCACTGACCATTGCTGTGTGGAGTTCTCCTGGGCTACTGGAACTTTAACTATATGTGACGACTATGATGGTATAAAAACCCTAAAAAAATACAAAATCTGCTAATATTCAATCTCTTTCAGTAAATAAATCAAGAAAAAACATACTATGGAGGAAAAAAACATCATAAAAAATATACTTTCAATTACCACTCGTCCATTACTAACAGAAAATGATCAAATAAGATTTTATTCTTTTACAATTACAAGAAAAACTAGACAAAATTTATAAAACATCAGATCACGAGCAATGTGAATGGAAGAAGGTGAAAAAAATACAGCCTATTTCTGCAGGTTAGAAAAGACACAACAACAACGAAATACCATAAAAGCTCTGATGATTAACGACACTGAATGTTGGAATCCATCTGTTATTGCAAAAGAAATTTGTGCTTTTTATAAAAATCTGTACTCCTCCTCTTACTCGGCTGAAAAAGCAGATACATTTCTTTACAAAATAAAACAATATATATCTAAAATTAACAATGATTTTAAAGAAAACTGTGAAAAAGACAGAAATGACTGAACTTGACAAAGCTTAAAACGAGTCACTTCAAGAGCTAAACTACTAAACTAAATTTACTAACAAGCATGAAGCACGGCATTATAACATCACAGAACAAGGACAGAACACTGGAAAACTCAAAAAACTAATTAAAAAGGGACTAGGACAAATAATTAGTGAAACACAGTCAGGGTTTATTATAACATAAGTCTGGTACAAAATCATCTGATTGAGGATAAAGGCTTCTTTTCCTCAATTTCCACAAAGCATTCAACAAACTCGAACATCACTTTCTCTGTAACAGTTCTGAATTTATAAGGATTTGGACCAAAATTTTGACTGAATCTTTTTATGAAGGAACAACCAGCACTGGTGCACTTCCAATGGGTCGTACTCCTCGCTTCTCCTTAAACAGAGTTAAACAAAGATGAAATATATCTCCATTTGTATTCACCATAGCAGTGGAAATGTTGGCAATTCTAATGAAAAAGTCAGACATTGATAAATTAAATATTTTTAAGGAACAGCTGGTAATACGCCAGCTCGCGGATGATAAGGTAAGGTATACTTTATTGATCCCCCATAGGGGAAATTCATTCTCTGCATTTGACCCATCCCTCAATGCCACTGGGGCAACCTGTCAGGAGCAGTGGGCTGCTGCTGCAGTGCAGCGCCCGGGAACCCTTCTCCAGATCTTGAGCCAGGATCCTGGTCAGGAGCATTTGGCTGGAGGTTTTTGCCTATTGTGCATGTTTTTTGAGGTTGATGGGGGAAACCGGAGTACCCGGAGGAAACCCACCCAGACACGGGGAGAACATGCAAACTCCACACAGAAAGGCCCCACACGGTCCTGGAATCGAACCCAGGACCTTCTTGCTGTGAGGCAGGAGTGCTAGCCACTATGCCACCGTGCCGCCCATGATGCCACTGCCTTCCTTAAAAAACTTTAGTAAACTGCTTAAGCTGAGCTCTTCTCTGGAACATCGGGTCTGATACTTAACTGTAGTAAATGTGAACTTACGGCTTTACGTGACTAGAGATAGACTGATATGTTTTTTTAGGGCTAATATTGATTATTAGTAGTCAAGGAGGCCGATAACCGATGTTTGTAGCCGATATTACTTTGCAGTAAAAAGGAAAATATTTCTAAAGTCTGGAAGAGCCACACAATTGAATTGTTTGATTCCCATTCAAGTTAGCCTGCAGTGCTAACTCCTGCCAGCAGGGGGAAGTCTCTGGTACCCATGGTGCAGAAGGCGGGGTTAAAGGAAACGCTAGTGCGCGTGCTCTATAGGCCAGACAATGCAGAACTGATGCGGAAGATCCAGGTATTTTTATGGCCGCCATGACACCCGGAGAACTAACTTTTTTGACTTTTTCATGCACTGAGCAGCGTCTGAAGGAACGGGGCCCGCCTCCGACGCTGTGTCCACTTTTCTTTATACATCCATGTTCCAAACATATATCTGCTCTCCGCCGTGCGTGTGAGCTCTGTGCACGCACAGCTTTCACTGCCGATTGGCTGTTACCTGTGGCTCTGAGTGTAACCAGAGCGTGTAACCAATCAGACGGTGCTGTGGGCGGGACAATGCTGGAGACAGAGTGACAGCAGAGAGAGAGGCGCAGCTGCATCAGAGCCAAATGAACCCAGTTTTAGATTGATCTCTTATTGGCCGTTGGATTTAAAGAAAAGGCCGATGCTAAAATGCGTCAGAATGCTCGGCCGATAATCGTTCTGTCCCTACACATAACTGCACCCTCTTAAAAGCTTTTAATATCCTCATAAAATCCAGCGTAAAATATCTGAGAATCCACTTAAACAACGGCCTCACCTCAAGTGAAACATTAAACATAAAAGGACAAAATTCTTGGTTACAAACAGACCTAACAGTATTTGGAAGGACGTACTTAACCAAAATAGCATCATTAGTGTGATGTGTTTACACCAGATAAAGATATTAAAACAAGCAACCAACTAAATTTTAATTACATTTGGAAAAATTGTGTTTACTCTGATAGAAGAATATACAGAAGGTGGGCTACAAGCGATTGATTTTAAATGTCTAAAAGTTGGCTTAAAGATAAAATGGTTAAAATCTTTGTTGATACATAAGAACAGTGTTTGGTTTTGTCTCTCCAGGGGATTATTTGAAAAAATGTGAGATACTGATTTTGTCCTTAAATGTGATTTTTGAGTAGGAAAAATGCAAATTAAGTTGTCATCCTTTCACCAGCAGGTTCTACTCTGCTGGAAACTTATGTACAGTCACTGTTTCACCAAACCCCAACTTGGAAAAACAGATGTGTGTAATGGAAATGGTAATGGAAAATCTCTGTTTTTGCTGCACTGGATGGATAAAGGTCTCTGGTCCTCGCTCCGCCTTGTGGACAATCAAGGTGTCATTTGAAAATTTCTGCTCCACTCATAATATTGCAGGCAAAAAAGCAGATTTTTTTTCAAATATGCAAGGCAATTCCCCAAACAGTCAAACAACTTATTAAAAATGCTAACCTGGAGAATTTACATCCTCCCAACAAATTCTCTGTTACTGACCCAGATTCTATAGACAAAGAGAAACCAAACAAGACTCTACGTAAGCATCTAAATAATAATCAATACTCTATACAATCAAACAGAAAGGTTTAAGGCAGAGGTGTCCAAACTTTTTCCAATGAGGGCCAGATCTGAAGATGTTCAAATATTCAAGGGCCGACAGTCTCTCCTGATGTTTTCTAGGAACTGAACGCACATAGAGAATAAATAAAATGCTCACTGTTATATAAGTATTTTGTTTTCAAAAGCCAAATAATTATAAATTATTTTCTCTGAAAACACAATCTAACAGAAGCCACTTTTGTCTTGCACCTTTTTGTCTGTGATGCGTGCTCACTTTGTTTTCTTGCTTTCTGCACTTTATTCTGTATAAGATCTGCCTGAACAAGTGTTCTTCTCTACTGTGCAATTAATAAAGTTTAATCTAATCTGAGTCCCAACAAAATGACATCTTTGAACATAAAAACTGCAATTATTTAGCAACACACTAATCTGAAAATACAAGGCAGTGAGTATTAGATGAGATGCATAAATGTACTAATAAAGCTACAGAAACACTGTACAAAAGTGCTGGAGGGCCAAAAGTAATGCATTTTGTCATAGAAGCTGAGGGCCGTATGAAATCTCTACCTGTGCCACAAATGGCCCCCGGGCCGCACTTTGGACACGTCTGGTTTAAGGTTTAAAAATGGAGGACCAATTATCTAAGATTTCCTGTTAGTCCTAAAGTCCTCAAGATTTTGAGCAAGATCTATCCGTCCAGTGAAATGCTCAGAGTGAGGTTCAGTATCAAACTTAACAATTGCATCTTCTGCGATTCTGTGTGTAGGTATGTGTGTGTAGGTGTGTGTGTGTGTGTGTAGGTATGTGTGTGTGTGTGTAGGTATGTGTGTGTGTGTGTGTGTGTGTGTGTGTGTGTAGGTATGTGTGTGTAGGTGTGTGTGTGTGTGTGTGTAGGTATGTGTGTGTGTGTGTAGGTATGTGTGTGTGTGTGTGTGTGTATGTGTGTGTGTGTGTGTAGGTATGTGTGTGTAGGTGTGTGTGTGTGTGTGTGTGTAGGTGTGTGTGTGTGTGTGTAGGTATGTGTGTGTAGGTGTGTGTGTGTGTGTGTAGGTATGTGTGTGTAGGTGTG